>JAEQML010061733.1:0-25344 GCA_016904865.1 Pissodes strobi
TAATAGAGATAGTTCAGAAGTAAGCTACGTGCCCTTACAATAAATAGTAATTTAATTAAATATTTTATTTCGCAAGTATCAAGGTCCTCATTTAGTAAAGACCGTTTTAAATTAAACTAAGCAGCCCGCCAGGGTCTGGTATTTTATAATGAATAGTCTTTAATTTATTTTTTATACGAAGATAATAATGCCATTTACTAGAGACCATTTCAAAGCATGTTACGTAGTGAACAGGGATATAATTATTACTATATTTCCCGGAAGCACTAGGGTTATAATTTAGAGGAAGCAGTTTCAAAAGTAAGCTAATTAGAATTCTAGAGCTTTTTAAAGCGTTGTAAATAATGAATGATTAATTACTTTAATATTCTTTCAAACAAGTCATCCCTTAGTGAAAATATAGACATATAAATAAATACAGACAGGTTTAAAATACGTCAAGTTGAATTATAGGAATGCGCAATTTTGTAACCAACAGCTATTAATTTATTATATTCTCGGATACCTATTTACATTTAGAATTTTAATAGGATATGGAATGAAATTCGCGATTCGTAGAAAATATTTACGTGTTGTTGTCCGTTCGAATTAAGGCTGATTCGTTTCCACATGTAATTTTCTTTTTATTACTCTTATTAGTGCGACTTATCTCCCGCATCTTGGGCGCTGCTTAATCCTCTCGCTTCTTATTTCCTCTGACGTGTCCGTATAAATTAAATCCAATTTCTGCGGTTGTTAAGATAATTATATTTGAACAAGTGAGGGTTTCTAGTTCAATCCAACCAATATTTGTGTTAAATCTGTTAAGTTTTTAAACTTTATATGTATCTAATACCTAATCAAATTACACCTTATTTTTGATAGAAATATGATTCATAAAGCTGTTAGAAAATATGTTAATAAATAAAAACGCTCATGCCGAAAAATGTTCTTACCTAAAACATATAATGATGGTAAAAAAGAGTTCGTTATAACTGTTTATAAGAGAAAAACTTTGAAAAGAATATCACAAGACCAATAAATTTACGTAAAGAATAATAGTTGCAAAGAACAGCATTATTAGAAATACCCTATACATATAATTAAAAAACGTTTGATTTCAAAATTTAATTTAATTTTATAATGTTTAACTGTCCAACTCGCACAAAAAGTAGCAGTATTTTATATATCTTGATTACAGCCCTGAAAATACTGCTATCACCTTTAAATCTGCACGTATGTTCCATTTGTGATCTTCGTACTATATATCCTTGAGTAATGTCTAAAAATTGGCATATGTCTTTTTCATATTTGCCGAGTGACTTCGCGTAATTGGTGGATATGTGTTGGCCCTAAAAAGTAAGACATCATTTTAACTTGTTTTAGACCAATTTATAAATAACCGCTAGTGATCTGATGCATGCATATGGTAACCTAAGTTCACTAGGCCGTATATATCGTGACAACCCGCCAGTTCACCTGCCATTGCAACAAAATTGTTAGTGTTAATTGTGTTTTTCTGCATAATTTTAATTTCTCTTTCGAAAGGCTCCATTGCTGCAGATGGGATTCATGAATTTTCTCTTTTGTCTTTGGAAGGTCCAAGTCATGAAGAAGTTGGGTAATTAAGCGAGGTTTAGAAGAAGAATAATCCGAATTAGGTACTTGGTCCAGCTTACACTGGAGATTTTTTAGTTTCTGATTTCGAATCCAGAGTGTTGGGAAAGAGTAATGCGATGTTAGGTGGGATTTGTCTGAATATTGAGGTTAATTGCTGTAATTTTGCTGGTAGTTCTTTCGACATTTGTCATGCAAAGTATAACAACCATCCCCGTGATTACAAGGCTCCGTAAGACCTAATAAAACTACAAAAGGCATAGATTTAAGAGTAAATACTAACCACTCGGTCAATGTTATCGAACATGAGGTGCAACAAATTTTTGAAGCTTATGACTTTACAGGTAAAGTACAGATGATAAGACTTCTTCGTTAGTAAAGGTTTTGTTGCCGTTTTGTCGTAATTTTGCCACAAATATAACAGAAGCTAAAGTAAAATAAATAAATTATCATCTCCTAAATATGAAAAAAATTGAAGTAAGCAAAATTATGGCTAAACTAAACTAAATCTAGATCGAGCGACGTTTCAAGGCATCACAAGGTCAAAAGCTTACAGCATTCAAAAAATTGACGACATAACTACCAAGGCAAAGAAAATATCTACCAGTACCAGTAGAACCACCTACACCAAAGCAACAAGCAACCAGAAAATCATGACTAATCAAAACTACAAAAGTAGCTTCATGAAAAACTCATTAAGGCACGCCATCTGCCAGCGAAGCTGGCAGCCAGCCGCAAAAAAATCATGACCAAATCTACTAGTTCAGGGCCCAGATAGAGACAGACGAAAAGCAGTCAAAATTTGAGTATGTGTGAGCAAATAATATTTCCTTTACAGTTATAAAGGACTTCCAGATTTTGTAAATCGAGAGAACTATATGCCTATTCCTTGATATTTCCTTGAACATCTCTTAGAAATCGAATGTCTTTACCAATAGGACAGAGAGCAAGTAGGAGAATGAGATCAACATCTTGTCCAACAACAACTACCGTGTGGTTATTATCGGCTTCCTTAATAGCAGTTTGCTCAATTAGAGTATCAGCATCATATGTTGCAGCAAGAGCTTGGATGCCAGCATATTCCGGTTTTTTCATCATTCGATTAATCAAACGTTCTTTATTTGCCAGATTGCTTAGCAATCATCGATCAAACCAGGCATTGTACTAGCTGGAGAGAAAATCACACTAGCTTTATATACCGCATCTCGAACTGTCATAGCATTAAATAAATTTAGATTAATTTCATTTAACAAATTTGTTGGTCAATCTAATCAAGTAGTGATATTATCAAGACTACCACCTACATGTGCTGCTTTAGGACAACATTCGTATCGCGTTTTTCAATAAAATCATTCGTGGCGTGGAGAAAATTTTAAGCCTAATGGATGGGGATGGAAAACAATTAGCCAAATCTTGGTGCAAATTCCTACAATTGAGACACCAGTTCCTATTCAATTCAATTAATATCATGCCGTTGTAAAAGGGGTTGCGGAAAACGATGCAGTTGTGCTAAGGTTCGATTCAAGTGTTCAACAATGTGCTCCAATTGTCATGGTCAATGATATCTTAATTCAGTGGTAGGAGAAGAATTAACTGAAGATAATTCAATTAATGAATAAACTGCAGTTAGTTTTTAGTGGATTAGGCCTCCAGGGGAAACCACTTACAAAAAAAAACGCGCCGGGAGCTCTACCCCATCGGTGGTGTGGGAATGGGCTCGAGTATAAAATACATAGTACCTAGTAATAATAAAATTTTCTCTAGTCATATTTTTTCGTCCTTATAGCCAGGTTTATGTTGAAAAATCTGCTTTGCATGCAACATTTTTCTATGGCCAATGTATTTCAAGATATTTGTCACTTTACTCGATTTTGCCTAACTTTAGCAACATATCCTATTTTTTCAAACCATATTTGTGAGAGTAAAGTTAACGATAGGAAAAAGTTTAGGAAAGATAAATGATGTAGAATTTTATGGTGAATATTTTAGGTCCTATTCATTTTCCTCGTCAGAGTAACAGTTTTTGAGAAAAATCAGAAAACGGGCACTAGGGTACGTAACGTGGTTTCTGAAGCAAAAGGGGATGAAGCACCCTCCTGAGAAGTGGGAAGTCTTTTGATCTGTCTTTGGATGTCTATAAAGAGTCCGCACACAAATTTAAATATTTAAAAGTACTACATAACAAGGACAATGCGAGTTTTTATAGATTTTAAAAATATCATGAAGAAGTTGACCTCAGTTTTAATTTCCAGTGTATTTTAACCTTTATTTCCATGCGATTCTGGAAATCAGATTTTTACTATCTATCATTGTACATCTATTGAAAAAAGAAATGAACATTTCAACATCATTTTGACCCTGTTCAAAACAAGTCCTCCACTATTCCCTCGCCTCTGTGACAATAAAATTGTTTATATTCACAACAGACTTATAATATCTACGATACATAAAACGAGGAACATTATTATCAACAACCTGGTTACCCAAAAAAGCAATTCGCTGCATAAAATGATCAGAGAGATCACAAAAAACAATATAATAGGTAAGTTCGGAAGAACCTATATTTGCAAAACTATTGTCAATTATAGAACCCCGTGAAATTACCCACACATGATGAATAATCGACCGGAAAACAAGTACGATACATTTTGAGTCAATATTTAAATTATTGATCACCACATATAAAACAATATTACAGTGGCCAAATATTGTGGAGCCATAATTTGATTTAGTATTCTACTAAAAACATTAATATCACCACTAAGCGGTCTTAACGGCTCCAATTCAATTTTCAATTTAGTTTTAGAACTTCTATAGCTACCATCAATGCAGAACTAGATTCTACATAGAGCGAGAGCCATTGACTGATGCAAGGTCAGACATGGAGAACAATATAACCCAAACTAACCCGACATAGAATTGTGGAAAGCACCCAATATCCATGGAAAATTTAGCCACATTATTTCAGGTGAAAGTGACAACAATAAAACGAAGAAATTAAGATGAAAAAATCACCAGCAAGACCCGAGAATAACAACCGCAGAGAAGCGACAAAACCCGTCGGCACCTTTGAAGTTGGAGAGCCAAGTTCAATTTGTCATATGTGACAGATGGCCGGTTTAATACACTGAGATAAAAGTAATGAAGGGAAAAGAAATGCTATACACTGATAAAACATGTAATTAATTACTTTATTAGAAATGTATTATGAGTAGTAGTTATCTTTTAGGATTTAACGGTTTAACTCAGAGTTTACTGACTTGTCGCGTTCTAACCTTTTTGAAGTGAATACTTCTTTGGTTTCATGAGAGTGATTTTTCAAGGTCGCATCACGAGATGGTTTATGTTTTCGTCTCGCGTTACGAAATTTTCGTATCGTTGATTGGGCGACTAACTCAAACTAACCAAATCTATTAAAATTGTTTATAGCGTATCGGATCCGACTCAAATAAGTAAAATAAGTTGAGACTAAGTGAAACTAACCCAAAGTTGATTCGACGACTAACCCAAACTAACCAAATATCTTAAAATTTATTATAACGTATCGGAACCGATTCAAATGATTAAAATAAGTTGAGACTAATTATTGAAACTAATCGAAAGTTGATTTGACTACTAACCCAAACTAACCAACTCTATTAAAATTGATTATTACGTGTCGGAACCGCTTCATATTACTAAAATAAGTTAAGAATAAGTGAAACTAACCGAAAGTTGATTGGACTACTAACCCAATCTAACCAAATCTATCAAGCTTGATTATATCGTATCGGAACCGGTTCAAATGACTAAACTAAGTTGAGACTAAGTGAAAGTAACCGAAAGTTGATTGGACGACTAACCCAAACTAACCAAATCTATTAAAATGGATTATGACGCATCGGAACCGGTCCGAATGTAAAAAGTTAATCAGTTACACGTACTATTAACATATGTCAAAATAAATAAATAATGATGTATACGAATATTTCATGATGGATATATCGTTGTAATGTCATTGTAATACGTCAAAATGTATGTTAAAATATTGTAAATTCATTTCTTATTAAAAGACGACTATGTACAATTCTGTCAATAAAACGTTTTAAGAAAATGTCAAATGTGACAGATGAATATATTCATCAATATTTCCCTTAATATAACAGATATCGAAAAATTGTTTAACAAAAGATTTTTATTTTTCGATGCTCTATCGTTTGGAAATAAAATATGACACGTGCAACTGTCGCATTTGATAGTTACAGCTGTCAAATTCGTTTATATTAATCTGACATATGTCAAAATACATTGTTAACATTTTGACATATATAAGTATTATATCTTGACATATATTTTTAATCATTAAAGAATGCAATGCAATAGGGTCCGAAATAAAACAAGTAAAGAAGGTGGATGATCACCATATTGATATGTTCCACTTAAAAATGCCATACCTTCGTTGGGCTCTAACATTCACTAAATCTTTGACGTAACGGATGCCCACATGCGTCTGCGCCGCTCTCTCATAACATTTTTTAAAAAGGTTCAAGTTCTTCTAAATTAAAAATCGGTAATGGATAGAGTAATAAAAGCTATACAAGAATTGTCGTATGTTTCTGTTTAGTTAATAACTAAGTGAGAAAAAAATAATGAAATACAATAGGAAACCGAAAAAGTTTGATTCATTTACGATTTATTCGAAATAACTTTACTAAAGGTCCTATCGAAAAAAAGTATTAAGATATATTGTAGAGAAATTCAAAACATATTTTTCTGCACAAACCAATTTATTCCAACTGTCATTATTCTATAGATAATTGAAAATATGCCTGAAACATATATCGTGTTCATTTATAACATTTTTTCATTGTTTTCATGTGTCAAGTTCAAATATGGTTGTTATCATATAAAATATAACGTAATACTATACAATTGATAAGACAAAGAAATATTGGTTAATCATATTCACACAAACAGTTAGCATAAAACAATGGGTTAATTTAAGAAGATCGTCATAATAATATATATTTAATGAATAATTTAGACATATTATTTAAAACAATGGCATATGTCAAATGACGACATTAAAGTAGTGGTAAAAAAATAAAAACTTATGTAACATCTCTCACTGTCATATTAACCCATAATATGTTACATAAAATTAGCTACATTTTTTAATGATTAATAATATATGTCAAAATATAATACTTAAGCATGTCAAAATGTTAACAATGTATTTTGACATATGTCAAATTAATATAAACGAATTTGACAGCTGTAACTGTCAAATGTGACAGTTGTACGTGTCATATTTTATTTCCAAACGATAGAGCATCGAAAAATACAAATGTTTTGTTAAACAATTTTTTCGATATCTGTTATATTAAGGGAAATATTGACGAATATATTCATCTGTCACATTTGACATTTTCTTAAAACGTTTGATTGACAGAATCGTACATAGTCGTATTTTAATAAGGAATGAATTTACATTTTTTAACATACATTTTGACATATTACAATGACATTTCAACGATATATCCATCATGACATATTAGTATATACCTAATTATTTGTTTCTTTTGACATATGCTAATAGTACGTGTAACTGATTGACTTTTTACATCCGGACCGGTTCCAGTTATAATCAATTTTAATAGATTTGGTTAGTTTGGGTTAGTCGTCAAATCAACTTTCGGTTAGTTTCACTTAGTCTCAACTTATTTTGGTCATTTGAACCGGTTCCGATACGTTATAATCTATTTTAATAGATTTGGTTAGTTTGGGTCATTCGTCCAATCAACTTTCTGTTAGTTGCACTTAGTCTCAAATTATTTTAGTCATTTGAACCGGTTCCGATGCGTTATAATCAATTTTGATACATTTGGTTAGTTTGGGTTAGTAGTCCGATCAGCTGTCGGTTAGTTTCACTTACTCTCAACTTATTTGAAGCGGTCCCGATTCAACTTTCGGTTAGTTTCAATTAGTCTCAACTTATTTTAATTATTTGAACTGGTTCCGATAAGTGATAATCAATTTCAATAGATTTGGTTAGTTTGGGTTAGTCGTCGAATCAACTTTCGGTTAGTTTCACTTAGTCTCAACTTATTTTATTCACTTGTTGAACCGGTTCCGATACGTTATAATAAATTTTAACATCCGGGGAGGTGGGGTATAATTCCCATATTTTCGATCCGAGGCTTCGTTGCAGAGATCGGTAAAACATGTTTTGCTTCAAACGTCAGTAAATCCGTCATTACTCGACTGTGTAGGCGGCCGTGAAGTTTCGTTTTTCCTCCGCCGGAGCTTTACTTTTCACTTTTCCGCCGGCGGAGGTAAAAGTGTTGTCATAGCAACATAGATACAATACAAACAGACAACAAAATAAGCGTCAACAACTCAAGATTTATTAAACTACAATTTGTATTTATCACTCAATTTGTGACTGCATTTCTAAAAATCACTAATTTAGGAACAAACTGGTTATTATTTAATCGAACTTACTCAATAACTGCTTATCAATACGGAATTAAAACGCAATCGGAGATGCAATCTTAAAAAATTAATTATTGTTGACAGTGTCCACTGACAGCTTTATGTTACATTATATTCACCGACACCGGTCTAAGCAAGGCCACCTACGACCATGGTCTAAGCCGCCTTGCGAACCCATTTATCTTTAATAATAATTAGATATTATTACTATTAAAAAGAGATGTTTTTGCATTAATTTGTCGACATTTGAAGAAAAAACAGCATATTTTATTTGGAGGAAAAGTTACTTTTCATGGTTTGCTCTCTATTACCAGCCTCACTCCGTTCGGCTGTTAAACACGAGCGCGCCATTAAAAGTATCACTTTTCCTCCATATAAAATAATATACTATTTTTCCCCAAAATCCCCCCTTAAATTAGAGCCCCTCCCCCCATATGGTCAAAGGTAGCCCCCCCCCACATGAGGCGCACCTACCATAAACATTTCGACCCCATAGCTCTTTCCGTTCTACCGAAATGAATTATTTTAGTTGTTTTCTTCTCACCCCTCTCCTGGCTGAACGTGGGGGGTGGGGGTTATACGGGATCCAGTTTTCATTCGGGATTGTCATTTTACACCGGCTACATGTCCTAAAAATTTCAGCCCTCTAGCTATACTGGAACATGCTTAATTAAAGGGGCGTGTCACTTTGAAAAGCGTTTCAATTTGATAAGCGTTTCATTTTTTCTGACTTTATCCTCGTTTAAGCAGTCACTTCAATAATAAACCAGAGGCAACGCGTTCACGCAAAAAATTTGTCGTTGACGACTGTACTAAACAAATCTCGGACTAAACTAAACTGACAAGCACGTGGAGATGACAGTTGGCCGGTTTACCTCCCACTCCAAATTTTTGGGCGGGATTTATGTTGTCGCTTCTCTGGCAAGACTATGATTTTCGCTCTAACCGCCGTGCTGCAATACTAAAGGTACTCAAGACTACGAACATAACATCTAAGCTGCTAAAAGACATTGAATGAGCTAGGCAGTCAAAATAAAGTCAATCTGGTTAATGAGCATGATAGCAATACTCATAATTTGGATAGCAAGAGTGTCTCAAGACTAGTGGAACAAGGTACCAGGTTGTGCAAACACGAAGCAATGACTGCGAAGAGGCTTTAATTTTTTACCGAGAACTCTAAGCCGAATTAAGAAGCGAATTAACACATAATAGGTTAGTTTGGGTTACATCCAATAAAAGCGAACGGAACATAACTTCTCTATGGCAAATGTTTCGTCTTCAAATATTTGGACCAAAGAATCTTGAGCTTACGCAAGGTTGTAGTTTATTAACTAAACACATTTATTGTTGTTCCCCAATTCTATGCAGGTTTTAAGGGTACTTAACCATCACTTCTCAATTCGGCGACACCGACCAGGGGCGAGACAGGTTTAGGCATTTACCAAGAAACTCTCAGTACAATTCATAGAAGGTCTACTTAGCCATAATAGAAGGTCTGTTAGAATGATGCTAGGGCTACTAACCGGTCCCTGTCGACTTACTCTGGTAGATGAAATCTTATGCAGAATGAGCCACGAACAAGAGGATACGATAACCTACGTCTTGCACCACTGCGAAAGTATCATCAGGTTGTGGATTAAATACATGGTCATAACCAGTTCAGAAGCTACAAGCTACACTCAAGAACCGTTGCTGAGGCTATGTAACCCAATTACAGAAAAGAGAACAGGGGGGAAGGGTCACAATGGACACATCTCAGACACATTCACCATTAATGCGGGCGTGCCTCAGGGCGCAATACTTTCACCAACTCTGTTTCTCATCTATATTAATGACCTGCTGACCGAACCCAATAATGTTTACAGTTTTGCAGATGGCAGTACCCTTGTCTCCCAATTTAGATTGGAAAAACCTTTACCAGCGACTGAGACATATCACCCCAGACAGAAGCAAATTGCAGCAATTAATCAAGATCTGGAGAGGGTTCGAACTTGGGGCGTTAGAAATTTGGTTCAGTTCAATGCAGCACAAAGTCAGCAAGAAAGCCAATACAGCGGGCCCTGACATCATTATGGTAGGATCGATCATTTCTTCAGCCTCGTCAATCGAACTACTGGGCGTCTCGGTCAACAGCAATATGTCCTGGCATGATCATGTAGCTAACATCGCAAAATAAGCCTCGCAGAAGCTTGGTGCGCTATCTTGCAACAAAAACTGTATACATCGTAACAGCTGCTTTTGCTCTACAAAGGGCCAATAAGACCATGCTTTGAATATTGCTCAGCGTGGGTCTTGTCAGCGTTCCGGAGTTGTCCCGGGATTTGAATGGTCTGGAACACCTTAAATATGTGGCCGAGATATCCCTGTTTTACAGATATTTTCACTGCACATGTTCCCAGGATTTGGCCAGTCTCATCCCGCCCCCAGCAACGGCTGTCAGACAGTCACGTCAAACGGCAAGAGCACACCCGTTCGTAAATTTTAAATAAATTAACGATATTAAAGAAAAATCCTAGCTAGCATGTTTCCAAGATGTAACGATTTCAAAATTTTAAATTTAATATTGTGATTGAATAGCGATATTTCAACAAAATTAAATACATTTACTGAAAGCATATTGTTAGGGAGTCGGGCCAGATTGTGTCCATAGCAGACCTTGGACTTTATAAAGTTACAAATATTTTATCTAACAAGAAGCAATTTAATCTTTCGATTGCATCTTTGTATAGTATAGATTTTACCATTCTAAGGAGATAAACGCGCAGCAGAAACGGAAACCCAATTTAAAGAAATATACGTTTTTGATGCCACAAACATGTTCTCGAGCATTTCAAGGAATACTTGTATGGAGGCATACGGAGGATTTTAACGTTTCCCAATGTATTGAAGAGGGTAATGTGACAGTAACATATTAACTGAATAGGCAAGACTTATTTTTAATATGAAATTTTTTGTTCCTTGTAACGTCTTAACATTTGAAGAAGGCCGTAGACAACTTTTTGCTGGCTATAATGTAGATACATTTTATGTTTCAATATCATACAAAAAATACGAACATAAAGAGATGGAATAATAATTCTGATTGAAAAGAACGTGATAGAGGTTTAGTTTAAAATATTCTCACAACTCCTTTGTCAAATAGGCAAGACTACTGCTAGTAAAAAGTCGACAACTCTAAGTCGCGCCTGATGTATAATATTTTTTCTTCAAACGTCAGTAAATCCGTCATTACTCGACTGTGTAGGCGGCCGTGAAGTTTTTCCTCCGCCGGAGCTTTACTTTTCACTTTTCCGCCGGCGGAGGTAAAAGTGTTGTCATAACAACATAGATACAGTACAAACAGACAACAAAATAAGCGTCAACAACTCAAGATTTATTAAACTACAATTTGTATTTTTCACTCAATTTGTGACTGCATTTCTAAAAATCACTAATTTAGGAACAAATTGGTTATTATTTAATCGAACTTACTGAATAACTGCTTATCAATACGGAATTAAAACGCAATCAGGGACGCAATGTTAAAAAAATAATTATTGTTGACAGTGTCCACTGACAGCTTTATGTTACATTATATTCACCGACACCGGTCTAAGCAAGGCCACCTACGACCGTGGTCTAAGCCGCTTTGCGAACCCATTTATCTTTAATAATAATTAGATATTATTACTATTAAAAAGAGATATTTTTGCATTAATTTGTCGACATTTGAAGAAAAAACAGCATATTTTATTTGGAGGAAAAGTTACTTTTCATGGCTTGCTCTCTATTACCAGCCTCACTCCGTTCGGCTGTTAAACACGAGCGCGCCATGAAAAGTATCACTTTTCCTCCATATAAAATAATATACTATTCTTGTCCTGTTGATAATTTCCACCTTTATGTTCTTATGATCCTCCCGATCTGTCTGCGCTCTTGAAGATACAATACCATAACTAGCTTTAACAGAGAAAAAATTGTTAATTTTATTTATACTTAAAAAGGTTTGAAAGAAGTGCATATAATTTCGGTACAATTTCATGGTGTAAACCCACTCGCAGTGTGTTGTCTATTTCTTGAAAGCTGCTCAATAGATGGCCGTGGATCAAAACATATGGCCTAAAATAATACCCCAAACAAAAAAGATAATTTCATGAAAAAATAGCTGAACTATTTTTATAATCGTTTAAGTATAGGGCCCATGACTACCCTCGATTAGGGAAAATTAGGCGTTTAACTATTGAAATTTCAAAATTCGCTTATTAACGATCGATAGCTGTCAGACGCGAACCATTTTACGATATTAGAGAGCAAAGTTTGAGCATGAAGCTTTATAATAGGCGCTTGTTACCTTATAAGATAACCGCAGGGCAAGCTTTGAGCACGCCGTGTTTACAGCAAAATACAGATTTTTCGACCAAAAATTGAAAAAGTTAAAAAGCAGAAAACGTTTAATTTGACATATATTCTATATTTGAGTGAGAAGTAGATAAGTGGCGGATATAGACACTTTATGCCGCTTTAGTCAGCCATAGACCTGCATCTGCAGACCGGAAAAACAGATGCTTCAATTACGGTCAATATATTAGTCACGTGAATAATCAGAAATTCAATGTTGAGTACTATACATTAAGAAATAGACGTCTTAATTACCCTAATTAGAACATTTTACGATGTTCCAAACACACAATAGCGCATAGAATTTTCACAGATATTACTTTTAGATTTTACCTGACTCGAGCAGACCAGTCAAACTTTGTCTGGAGCTATCGAAACACAGGAAGTAAAATAGAAGTAGTTGCGTGTGACATATAGAAGGTGTCTCTGAAAGGCTAGCACAAATTCCTGAGGCTAAAGTATAAGGATCTTGCCTAATTTACTTTTGATATTTTCGGAAATACAGGATGTCAAAGCTATAATTTTTTAAAACCTTTTTGTAATTATTTATATTAACAATAGCAGGATTTGCACGAAATGGTACTTAGGGTTTTTTAAGGATGAGAAATCTAGATATGATCACTGTTCCGATGTACACTACCGAGGGCACCATTAGCAGCACTTCGCCTACTAACTTCGCAACTAAGCTTAGTTGCCCAAGTTATCTTTATTGTTATTTTTGAGAAAGCTTACTTATATGGACTCTGACGAGGAAGAAAAAGATCCTTTTGCCACAAATTCGGAGCCAGATTATACTCAATCTGAGGAAAGCGACAGCAGTGAAAGCGATGATACCAATGACAAAGAAAATAGCGACGAACAAGAAAGTGATACAGAATATGCAATAATAGAGTGACAGTCTGCTCTGATGAAGAAAAAGAAGGTGGAGCAGAGAAACCTCAGCGGGCACCATATATTGGCAAACAAAAACAGCTGCAGTTTACTGGAAATGAAGGTCCGTAGATCAATTTAAGTCCTGAAACAACTCCTTCTGGAGCATTTTAGTTATTTATGAATTAAAGAGTGTTTCAGTTGATTGTCATAGAAGCAAACGCGGTATGCGGAAAGTGTGATTAACATCAGTCGAAGTTCAAGAATGAGTTAACAAACAGATACAAATTTAGAAGAAATAAGACTTTTTGGTATTACAATATGGATGGAGTATGGATTAGCCAACAAATCCTCTAGATAAATATGTGATATCAAGAACTATGTTTCGCAATTGGTTGGAGATAATTCTCAGGATGTCAAATTTTATTGACAATAGTCAAGCTGAAAAAAATGATAAGCAAGCAAAAATAAGACCACTTCTGTTTGCCCTGGAAAACAATATTCAAACTGTTTACTCCCTTAGTCCCGATATAATCATTGATGAAACAATGGTTCCATGGAGAGGAAATTACTGTTCAAACAATACATACCTAAGCACAAGTATGGGGTAAAACTTATTAAAATTTGCAATCCAAACGGTTTCACATGGAAAATACAAATTTACTCAGGGAAATCCGAATACGGAAGTACACAAACTGGTTTAGGAGAGACAGTTGTCATGTATCTTTGTGAAGGACTTCTAGATGAAGGTCGGACCATATATGCAGGCATGTTTTATACAAGTGTTACTTTAGCACAAATTTTACTGAACCGAAATACTCATTCACTGAAAACACCCAGCTAGATCACAAAAATATACCGAAAACCCTTTTGACAAAACATTAGCTTTAGGAGCAACATATGTAGAAGAAAGTCAGGGAATAGTAGGACGAAAATGGAATCAAAAACAAATCAGACAATTATTAATGCTATCAAATAAACATAATTTAGAAATGCAAGAGATAATAAGAAAAAGAAAAGCGGTACCTACATGATCAACCAAGGACCAAGCAAAAAAGCTAGAAATGCAGTCTGACCAGATGTTTTCATCTGGCATTAAGAAACAGCATGAAATGGCACAGAAAAGTAGCCTTGGAGTTATTTATTGGCTCAGCCGTAGTAAATGCTCATGTTATATATAAAGAGGCGACAAATAAAAAGGTTTCCATAACAAAGTTCAGCAAGCAAATTTGTAAACCTTTAATTCTTCAAAGTAATATTGAAGTTCCGCACTAAAATCAAAAGTTCGACTGCTTCTTTCAGCAGAAAAAGAAAGAACTGAAGCAAGAAACAAATAAGACGAGTTAAAAGCTATTGCAGTGGTTGCCGAGGGAAGCCTGTAATGTGCAAGAACTGCCACATCAAAATTCATTCTAAATATTTTTTTTTGCATGTTTTGATTTATTTTATATTTGTACTAATAAAATAATTTATAATTCATAATTCATTCTAAATAAATGAAAAGCTTTCAATGGCTTGTTATTGGTGCAGTTTGATATTGAAAGGCGTCATGAAAAAGACTCTGATATGCAATATAATCTAAAATAAACTAAAAATATTTGACGCAGGCTCTACGGATTCCTTGCGAAATGAACAGTTATGACTGACATGGCTTAATGACATAACGGCGTGTTAGTGACTGACGTAGACTCATTGGTAATTTCTAAATACTACAAGTGGTAGTATAAGTGTTAAATCAATTGATCAATGACAGTTTGTGATAAGAGGGGTTGCATTGTATTGGCTGGCAGGAACGTCAAACTGGTGAGAGTAGTTTGATTACTGGGAGTGACGCCCCCACCATTCCGAGTTGCCACGGGATGTGGGGAGTGACCCAACAAACCCCATTTTTACCCCTGTCAGACTAGGGACCGCCAAAGAAATGAGTCCGAGCCCTAGGTGGTATATGCCTAAGCCTACTCGCATCGTCCGGTGAAAGACCACCCCACCAGAATTGGGAAGCACTAAGTGGTTTTTCCCAAATCACGTTCCGCTTCAGCGCTGGTGGTCCCGGGTTCCACAGTAGGAATATATGGACATGATGGTGCTTCCAGGATAAAAATATTCCAGAAGAAGAACTCCCCGGCCATTCGGATCTCCGGGCGCTGGGTGGCCCTGGACATTTCACAGACAGCAAAGATACCGAACTAATTTAGAATAGATTTCTGCGACATAACAAACATAAATTCAGTACACCAACATCTACAAGCAAATAGACCACACATATTAGCCCTTACAGAAACACAAGTATGTTCTACAACAACAACAGTGAACTATCTCAACCTTGACGTCATGTGGCTCAAGTTCACCGCCAAGGGATTAACCAAGTTTATATGTTGTCCCTATCGCCCTCCGAGCGATAGAGCCTACCAAAGCTTTTTCACAACACTAGCTAACACTTTTGACGCAATACAGTTCGATCACCCCAGTTTAGAAATAATCGTTCTGGGAGACTTCAATGCCCACAACACCAATTGGCTTAAACATCACAACAAGACCGACAACGAAGGTAGAGAAGCTGAAGCATCTGCCATCAGCTGCGGGCTTACTCAACTTGTAGACGAACCAATTCGAATCTCAGAGAGGGGCGAATTCGCCGCCCTCCTGGATCTTTTTCTGACCACCAATCCTGACCAGTACAAGGTTACAGTTGGTCCGCCATTAGGTACTTCCGATCACAAACTTATTACAACGGTTTGTGAATTGCCACCCATAGAGAAGGACCACCATTGCCTCGCAAAATCTGGCATTACAATTCTGCAAACTGGGACGATCTAGGACAGTTCTACCTAGATTTTCCTTGGCTCGACGTCTGCTTTGCCACTGACGACCCGTCAGACTGCTGCGAAGAGATCATGCAAGTAATCTCCTCAGGAATGGAAGCATACATCCCAAATTCCATCAAGTTACCATCAAAAGGAATGCCCTGGTTCGACAAAAGATGCGAAAGAGCTGTAGGAAGGAAACAGCAAGCCTATAAGTACTGGCAGCAAAATCAGACCGCTGAAAATCGCAATTATTTTATCGAGGCGAGAAACGAGTGCAAGCGTGTGATCGAAGAAACTAAGGACAAACACAATCAAAGGATTTGGAATAAACTTTTGCAATACTCCAGTGATTCCAGGAATTTCTGGTCGGAAGCAAAGGCAGTAAGTAACAACTTTACAAAAACGTCTCTCCCGCCTTTGACGGACGAACGTGGCATCACGGCGACTACAGCCAAGGAAAAAGCAAACATGCTCGCCAAAATGTTTTCATCGCACTCTACCTTAGACGTGCCCCAAGGCAAGACTCTCCCCACCATACCGAACATCAACACTACCATGGCAGAAGTCAAGTTTTCTCACCGTGATATTCGCAAAATCCTTAAAGAACTAGATACGCAAAAGGCATCAGGACCGGACGGAATACCTGCCATCGTGCTAAAGAATTGCGCCAACGAACTAACACCCGTTTTTTCCATGCTTTTTTCTCTTTCTTACAGAAAAGGGATTTACCCATTCTCTTGGAAAGTCGCTCGAGGCTCGAGTGCAACCTGTTCCAAAAAAGACAAGAAAACCACGCCCTCAAACTATCGCCCAATTGCCTTGTTTCCAATATTCTCCAAAGTCATGGAACGTGTAGTCAATCAGCAACTACTCAAATACCTCGAGAACAACAGAATAATCAGCGATAATCAATACGGCTTTCGCAAAGAGAGATCGACAGGAGATATTTTGGCCTATGTCACTCATCTATGGAGTAGGGCAATTGAAAACTACGGAGAGTCTCGAGCCATTGCGTTGGATATTTCAAAGGCATTCGACAGAGTTTGGCATGACGGACTGCTCAACAAACTGCCGTCCTTGGGACTACCCGCCTATCTCTGCAGCTGGCTGGCCAGTTTCCTTAAGAACCGATCCCTACACGTTGCAGTCGATGGACACATCTCGGACACATTCACCATCAACGCGGGCGTGCCTCAGGGCACAATACTTTCACCAACTCTGTTCCTCATCTATATTAATGACCTGCTGATCGAAACGAATAATCCTGTTTACAGTTTTGTAGATGACAGTACCCTTGTCTCCCACTTTAGATCAGAAAAACCCTTACCAGCGACTGAGACTCATCACCGCAGACAGGAGCAGATTACAGCAATTAATCAAGACCTGGAGAAAGTTCAAACTTGGAGCGACCGAAATTTGGTCCAGTTCAATGCAGCAAAGACCCAAGCAGCAACGTTTACTAAGAGGGTCAATACAGCGGGCCCTGACATCATTATGGCAGGATCGACCATTCCTTCATCCTCGTCAATCGGACTGCTGGGTGTCTCGGTCAACAGCAATATGTCATGGCATGACCATGACAAACGCAAAATCAGCCTCTCAGAAGCTTGGTGCGCTATTTCGCAACAAAAAACTCTACACACCGCAGCAGTTGCTCTTGCTGTACAAAGCGCAAATAAGACCGTGATTAGATTAGAATAAGACCGTGATTAGAATATATCTGGGGTGCCGCACCAAAGCATACCCTAAAGCTGCTGGATTCCATTCAGAAGACGGCTGTGCGTCTCGTCGGGGATCCGAAGTTGACCCGGAATCTGGATAGTCTGGAACATTGCAGACATGTGGCCGATATGTCTCTTTTACAGATACTTTCACGGCAGATGTTCCCAGGATTTGGCCCGCATCATCCCGTCCCTGGCAACTCCTGTCAGACAGTCCCGACAGACGGCAGGAGCGCACCAGTTCGTCGTACAACTAGAAACACCTAGAACATCGCTTTACCAGAACTCCTTTGTCTGGCGCACTGCATCACTGTGGAACTCACTTCCAGGACATATGTTTCCCACTAATTACAACCTACAAATATTCAAGAACCGTGTCAATCAACATCTTCGCACACACTGGTCGTCGAGCGCCATAGGATCTCCCTTTAGTGTGTGTGCTACTGCAATAAAAAAAAAGAAAAAAGAAGTAACATGCCTGAAAGAGCATATCGAATTCGCTTGTTTTCCTGCAGACTCAGTGCATTTATAAATATGGCTCATTAATCCCAATCTAACTTATGTAGATATAACAAGTATAAAGCTTACGTTGACGTGGCACATTGACCCCATATTAGTAGGGCAAATGCGCCACCCTAACAAAAAAATAATAATAGTTTTTCCTGCCTATACCTATACCTGTTTCAAGTTTCACAGCTAATGTTTCAAAAGCGATATTTACTTGATCTGTTAATATATTTGGAACGATAATTATTATTTATTATTATTATTTTTTGGTTAGTTTGGTTTAGTCAAAAGTCAAATTTTATATTTTTAGAGGTGCACTTACCCAAATTGGCCTTAGGTATGTATTTTGAATTAATTGCCATTTGAAAAAATATTATATAAAGCATTATAATTATTATTTTAAGATCGAATATAAAGTAGAATATCATGCCTAGGTCTAAGAACCAATTGTGGTTCTTTGCTAAAGACATTTAAGCCTAAAAACCAATGTTGGTGTAAATCCACCCAACGAAGATTCCTGTCTGCAAAAGTCGGGGGGCAATAATTCAAAAATTAATAATACCAAATTATAAGTTTCGATGGGATGATTGTTTAAGATTTGTGGCCTTTTTCACCGAATTGTTATGAAAAAAAAAGGCTATTGCTAATGGTAATTAGCAATTATTAATGCAGACCCAGAGTGAAATATAACGCGCGATTTTGACAGCAAAATTGACTACTATGTAAACCGTAAATTTGATAATTAGTTTTGAAAGTATATATCTTGAAGCTTGTTTCATTCTGCTAGATAGGTCACAAACTGAATGATTTATCAACATTTTAGTATGAGAAAGGTACTTTTATATAGGTCCTCTTGATATGTTTAGTGTTTTCAAGCAGTGGTTCTAGGCTCATGTGTGAGCCTGACAGCATAATTCATTAAAACAGTATTTGGTAATTTCAAGCAGCCCATGAAGGGCATGACTTAAAGTTTAAACTTACGTCCTTTGAAAAAGCGAAAACATGAACTTTAGGCCCATTTAACGGTTTCCATTATTTCCTTTCTGAGGCATAATTACACTAAGTATCACTTACTAAAAAACTAGCAGAAACAGAGAGAAAAACATACAATAATTAAACACGAACAAAAGGTTATAAACCTGTGCCGTAACAATAAGTGGGTATTGGCTGTAAATAACCTGGCCGCGCGGCACGCATTAAGGTATTACACAAAAGCAACAGGTCTTTAAGTTCGAAATATATAGTTTTACATATTTAAAAATACGCCTAATAATGTACATTGGATACCTAAATATACAACGGAATATTAGGTACAATTTGCACGCACTTAAAAGCACATAAATAGTTTCAGATTTCAGAAAAATGCAAGAAAATAACATTAACGTCAAATTCTCTGATACAAAATATATCGAAGGCGGTGAGTTGAGACTCGGAATTCCAGTCCTCCAGCGTGACAATCAACGTTAAGTACGTGCGATACTAATCAATACTTTTACTGGGCTCCCATGCATTGGTATTTTTGTCGCAAAAGCGTTTGACTGGATGTTATGACGTCACTGCAATTTTAATATTAGCTAGTAGCCCTTTCTGTAGGAGGTAATAGTCTGAGCTCCTTTGGTTCTCTAAGCACTAAAATAATCGACTTTTCATTATCAGCTAAAACAGTTTCGTAGTTAAACCTTTAGGCTTGCAGTTGCTTTTCATGTCTTACATATGTTTTAATGTGCACAGGAAAAGAGCTTCTATAGACATAAATATATGGAACCGCTAAATTTTCCGGATTCAAGGTGTAAATTAAAAGAAAATTCATCCATAGATTTTTTTTCGATAACTGCCATGTTTGTGGCAATTATTTTTGCTTTTCAAATCGTAAAGTTTTAAAGTCTGACGCTTACATTTAAGCTCATTGAGCTCCCAAAATAATATATTGGGAAAAACCGCAATAGACCTTTTATTTTATGGCCTGTTTGCAGAATTTGAAAATAATAAATATATCGAACAACCATTGGTTGCGGAAACATTTTCGTTGGTCCACCTCCAACTACGCCTCTGGTGAAAAAATTTGATTTTTCACTAAGATTTGAGCTTCTTATAATTTAGGAACCTAGCAATTATCGCTGAAATAATAAAAAAAAACTATTTTTTATTAACACTTTGTATCTCGACTGGTTAGGAGCATTTATTGCATCTTTTTGAAGCACACTGTCTAACCATGTTAATATTAAAAATGCCAATTCATAGATCCTAAGTAGAGTCGATTATAATTAACTTCAACGCGGCGCGAAACGTCATTTGCACGCGTACTATTTGTTTTAACAATCGCCTTGTTATGACAGCACAAGTTGTTTTCACAAGTTGTTTTTCAAACAGCAGGAGATATTGAAATGAATTGAATTATAGTTCAGGAAGCCAACAGGAGTAAATAAATAGTCTACGTAACTGATTTAAAGGCCGGTAATCGAATATATAGGGCGCGCCAGAATAATTACTCTGTCACAACATTCGTCCATGGACGACAAACGGCCTTTGATCATATTATGTGTATACTAGAAGCACTGGGGTAAACTCAAGCTACGCTTCCTAGAGATTCAGCGATTTAACCTGAAAAGATGAGTTCAGTTGAAACAGTCATCAACGTCCTTTTTTCTTCTGCTTATCGTCGGAGCACTTGAAAATATTTAGGTGGACTGTATTTTCAATTAAAGGGGTGCCGGAGTTCCAGATAATATAGGACAAAAAGTAATGCGTTATTAATAGATACCCTTATTAATAAATATATTATTATTAATATTTTAGAATGAAAATTATGACGAACTGCAAATACTCCTATTTAACATATTTGGCAACACAAGCCATTACAGTCACAATTTGATTTTGAAGATTTGGTGTAACGTTGTAAATGTTATCAATTACATTAGTGCGATTTTCTCCTTTTACTGGTCGAATTGTGTGATCGATAATCTCGCTACCTTACTTCTCGTGACCGTGCTTCCTGTGTTCTAACCTGCTCGATCGGTACATCCCTTTGGAACGCCACTTGACAGATGTGGTATATATTCTTTGAGGGAATTAATAGTCCTTCTCGCCTGAATACTCAAAGCGAGCAGGTTGTTTTCCGTATCGGAATTTATCATTGCTATTTTAGACCCTCAGGTCTAACTACCGCCTGATTATGTCGTTGCAGTATTAAGCAAATTAACGAGAATGTATATATTTTTAAATTATCTGCCATATCGTCTATATGATATGATACTGGCGACAATATTATTTTCCGTGCGCCCCATGCATATAAAAAATCGAAATATGCATGAATCTAAATTAGAAAAAGGTAGCGCAATTAAAGACCTTCAAAGTAATATGAAGACAGTAAGAACTGAAGATTTGGAAAGTCGTCTGAAGATGAAGAAAAATAAATTTTATACATCCGTCATCTTTTTTCGTTTTTTTTTTTTTAATCTGAACTTGGATCTGTTTTACTACTTTCCAGGAGCCTTTCTTCGCTTGAAACAAACGATGTATCATTAAATGATCAGACATAGGATTTTTCGTAACGGACAATATGTTGATGCGGATACTGAGACCTGTTACGCATTAAAACGGTTTAATGGCAAAATTGCAGAGGATATATTTGCTTCCTCTTCACATAATCGGTCAACTAGCTCGATAATCCTAGTCTAAAAGACGAAACCTTCCAAATCAGTAGGTTATTTCAGCCTCTTTTCATGTCCAGTATTTCGGGGCTACTACTGCTTTTTATGAGAACTTGCCAGCTCATTCCTAGACTCGCTCCTACTCGATGTCCTCTTGGTGATTCCATACAAGGGTTCTAGTCAACAGAATAGGACCTACTCTAACCTCATCTTAATTCCTCTGTAACAACTTTTACTGAAGTTTGCATTGTGGATTATATTCAGAGAATGCCGCAACTGGTCAAAAAGCTGTAGGAAGTTATTATGGTATTCAAGAGAATTGGAGAGGAAGTTTTTTGCCTACATTAACCTATTAATGTACTACCATGACCATTTGGTCACCTTGGACAGTAGATCAAAATAATATTACTAGGAATGCTAAAAACCCTTTCAAATTTGTTTGGCTGGTATTATTACTGGGTGAGTGGTATATTTTCATAATTGAAAATACATATGGTGCTACCAAAAAGTGAGGACGTTTGATTCATATTTTTTGGAGGTATCCAATATAAGTATTATCTTATAATGTCAATGTACAGTTTATTTTATGTATGTAGATAATTTTTCCAAAAGTAATTTGCTATCAGCCACAGGACCGGTTTTAGAATACTGTGACCATATATTATGGACAAGGTAGTTTGTTTTCGTTCAAATAGTCTTTTTTATCATATCATAATCATTTTTATATGTAATGAATAGCAAAATTTCTTTCAGACCATCTTTACAAGAACCGGCTGATACCTTAGAGACTCAAATTTTTTGGGAAAATGACATACTTACAGGGGTTTACAAAGAATCGCCAATAAATAATGAGCATTCTGAAGAAGCAGACTGAGAGGTCTTCTGGATAATTCGTCTGGGAGGCAGCTTTAAGCTAGAGCCAAAGCAGTATTTGCTAGTGGAAAAAGACTGGGAAATGAAGATTATAATGAGAAAGGTAGGGAATTCACCTTCCTCATCGGCCACTTTATAGAAAACCTTTTCAGTGGAATTGGGTAAAGGATGGCTATGTACTCGTTACAGACATATTTTTTCCTGAAAAAATAACACATTTTCGTTGACGCAATAGTCAAGTTTTTAGTAGAAAATCGGCTATTGAAACCTTCCAGGAAAAAATATACACTGGTATATTGGGGAAGGTGTTCGCAATAAATTAATTCATAAATCAACGCGTAGGGGCCGCTGTATACAAATGATGAGATTTTTGCAATTTTACCATAGCACCAACTGACAAAATGATAAAACTAAGACCATTTATGAATCTTCTAAAATAAGTTTATTTCAGCACTTTGCACTATTATGGGCGTCACGAATGTAAACATACATCCCTGGCAAGTCCATTAGGTTTGGATACAGAGAATTGGTCATGAAAACTAAAAAATGGTTACCTTAAGTACATCAGGGCTTTATATCAAATTCAAACCTGGAACATCACAAAATTTCAAAAACCTGTATCGCCATTGGTTTAACTAATGTTATTCCTTAGGAAGTTAAAACATTTTCATTCAAGTGCTTTTTTGATAACCTGTTTGCTTTCGTAAAGTTACTGGTTATTCTAAAAAAGATTACCAAACTACTGATATAGTTCGAGATAACCATATGCCAAAAACCTGCTAGATTACACCAATAAAACCAATGAAAAAAGGAAGCGGCGGACAATACGTTTATGCTGTGGATAAGAAGGAATTAGTTTTAGTAGTAAGGTGGATGGACAATGTTGTTGTTATAGTGGCATCCACTGTTTATGGTATGAGTCCAGTAAGTACTGCAGGCAGATATTCAACAGCACAAAAAGAGAGAATCGGCATACCATATCCTAATGCTATCATACAGAATAACCAGTTTATGAGAGTCAATAATTCCCAAATGGATGCCAATGTAGGAACCTACAGTATTGGCATTTGTGGTAATAAATGGTACTGGCCAATTTTAACTTACCTTGTAGATTTTTGCGTCTAAAATGCTTGGGTGATTGGAAACAATGTTCCACAATTATTGAACTTTCGGAGAGCAATAGCACAAATATGTTTCATAAATTTCCTGGCCGTTTATCTTTGCATTAACGTATTTCCCGTGAGCTTCATTAGAACCAAATCGGTCAGTTGTTTAATAAGAAATGTCAGCTGGAACTTTGTGTGTTGTTTTCTACCATTTCGTCTTAAGTATTTTTGTAATAACGTACTTTACTGGGCTAGCGTCGCCATAATATGTTTACAACTTGATACTCCAAAATGCATACAAATTTTAAAAGAAATGCCATAAAAGTTATATATTTATATTTATGTCCAAATTATTAAAAACTATGTTAATTTCAAAAAATAATTAATTAAGTACATAATGGGTTATGATGATTTCTATTCCTTGTCTAGTCTAGTCTTTACTGAATTGTTAGGCTTGTGCTACTCTTCTTGATTATTTATTTGCCCATTCTGTAATTATTTTTATTCGCTGGTTTCCTCGCTCTATTGGGTCCTTTTTATTTCAAAAATGAGTCTGATTAGCAGAATAGAATCTTTGTATCGTTTCGTTGCGTTTAAATCCTCGATATTTCGCTGCTTGGAATTCTAATAAATAAATAAAACATTAGATATTGAAAAAGAAGCTACAACACGACGCTGTTGTTCATTCTGGTAGATGGAAGGCTAATGATAACTAAGTGTTCGTAATAGCGTACCTAAGTATGAGCTAATTAAGATTGGAACATTAGATATGCAATATTATATACCCGTCGAAGACACGACCTAATCAATATTAATTTACTGACGTGCTCGACTTTTAAACGATTCTCGATTGTTTGTTTGTTTTTTGATTTAATAATGAGCGTTGTAGTCCGAGACTGCCATTGATCGGTGAAGGACCAGCGGCCTGCGAGGCACTGTTTTAAAATGAAAAGAAATCGCCTTCAAGTCAGAAAGCACACGATTTGGCGACCATAACATAACGTCAACTTTAAGCGACCAATCGACTAAGAAACGTTTGGTCCTGGACTAACTTTTCAGCATCTGTTTAAAATGCACCCACGGTATTGTTTTATCATCATCAGCATATGAACACGATGCGTGCCGGGTGCCTATCATTATCTTCCCATCTAGACAAAGGGGAATATTATTAATAACTGAATTAGTTTAGGTTTGTGCATTATTTTAGGTAAAAGTCTCCTTTGTGTGTCTTATTTATATATAATGAGTGACGTTCCCTTTATCGGGGAGGTGGCCATATTAAAATTTGATATTGTTTCGAGTCAAATAATGAAGGGGTTAGCTAAGCGCTTCGAGTAAACGTATGCTATAATCAGTTCTATAC
>MU193129.1:0-25222 GCA_016904865.1 Pissodes strobi
ATTAACTACTTAAATGTGTTGTTGTTGGGGTTTGGAACCTTTGGCCAAATGGACTAAAACATAATTTTATCCACAATAACGAAACAGAATTTTTGCACTCGACGCGCGTTTCGCTAACCATGTTGGCATCATCAGAAGATCCTGATGATGCTGACATGATTAGCGAAACGCGCGTCCAGTGCAAAAATTCTGTTTCGGTATTGTGGATAAAACTTTGTTTTAGTAGTCAGAAATGCTGGATTTATTTGAAACAACACATTATTTTTAACTAATTTAATTTACGTTCTCCTCGCAGAGTTATAATATCAGCTTCTCGTACATAAATATCCTACATTATTTTGTCTTCCTTGATTCTTAGGCAAATTATACCCAAAACTTTGTTCTTGGTCTGGGCTAGAGTACGAACGTAGATATGCCTTACAATAAGCTGTAGATATCAATTTATAGTAGAAGTTTCCCGGACCCCGGTCACAGAGCTTCAGAGTTGCGCGCGCAGTACATTGTTGACAAATACCTTATCTTTATAGTCCAGCGAATTACTTTCAAGTGACCTCGTAGCTTAGTGGTTGGATATGGCTACCCGAGTTTAATTTCTGTCGATTTTTTTTAATTTTTTTCAAAGTTACGTTTGTTTCTTTTTTAAACTTTGGGTTAGTTTTGGTTGGATTTGTTTGGTTGCTCTCCGAAGCGAGCGGAGGGCCATGTGTGATGTAAAAATGAAATGTAAAATAACTCTGAAGCCCTGTGAGCCGGTCCGGGCAACGTCGTCTGCAGTTTATAGTTCTTTCACTTGGAAAGCAACGGGAGACACAATTCCACTTTGATTTTGTCGAAATATGGTGTACTTTAGAACATTACACGCACCAGAGACGACAAGAGCCTAGAGAGCCTACTAACATTTCGATGCGAAAGCTGCGGACATGTGGAATATCGAAACAAGAATAGGCATTATTATGACTTGTATGGCCCTAACTGACCAAAACTAAGGGATGCCCAAGAGTAAGAAAAAAAATTAAAACAAACATAACCTTAAAAAAAGTAAGCAAAACGTGTCTTGTGACCGACGGGATCGGACCCGGGGAATACGAATGACAAGCAGAACGTCGGACCACTACTTACATCACCGAAGGTGTTGAAAGCATGTCGCTGGACCATAAATACATACATGGGTAATTTTGCTAGATTCGGCCATTACGTAGTCCGCAGCGTTTGCATCGGAAAGTTATTAGGTCTTCTAGACGCTTCTGACAGAAAGCACTAAATATTTCTATAACTATCCGTGCACACAGGCCCAAAACAATCCCACTTGACCTTTTCGCACCAGAGAACAACGGGTCGGGCAAAACTCTCAACGAATAGTTGCTTTACAGAATGGTTTTAAGTTTTTAAATATCCAAATTATTTTGCAGGTTACTGAATTGAGCTCACTTCGATTTCCCTGTAGATCTTCATTGACTGTATATTTTCTTTACTGGTCAATTTATCCGATTTAATATTTCTTTTAACAGCTTATTTCTTCACTTATTTTATCGCTGCCATGGGATAAGTTTATAATTGTTTTATTTAGATGATTAATCATTTAAAGCGTTCTGTGGTTATTTGTTATTTAGTCAGAAATTTAAAAATATAGATATCAGGTTAGGTATATATAGAAAAAAAAAGAACCTAGGCGGTATTAATGATTAAAAACTCAATATTAAGGGTTAATGGTCTAGTTTCGGTGTTACTTGTTTTAAAGGATGTTATTATCATTTTAAGTGCGATACATCATATCAATTAGGCTTGAGACCTCATTAATTTTTCATTGCCCACGTTGTGTCTAGGAATTTATTTAATATTTAAATAAATAGTTAATTAGAATCATTCAATTTCTCTTAAGGTTTCTTGGTATTTTTAGATAAGGTATTTTTCAAAATTTTACTACCCTAATTTAATGCTTAAAATTATTGATATATTCGTATCAGAAAGAGTGAACCAGCATATGGACCGGTTGCTTAGCAATTAACTAAATGCGTTACAATATTTCTATGCAAATAAGCGGAATAAG
Source organism: Pissodes strobi (assembly GCA_016904865.1). NCBI lineage: Eukaryota > Metazoa > Arthropoda > Insecta > Coleoptera > Curculionidae > Pissodes > Pissodes strobi. The sequence continues at coordinate 2,048 of MU193129.1, forward strand.
CATCATTAAAAAGCGGACCCAATTTGAGTAAAAAAAATATTTTCCAAAATTGTATATGCTAAATTACTATATATCCCCTGCGCCCTCAATTATTTTTTTTCACATAGTTTACAAAACTTTGAAACAAACCGCGTCGAAGTTAGCTTCGGACGCCGCTTCCTTAACACACAGCAAAATAATTCGGAAAATCTAAATATTTTGTGTCGAAAACACTTGCTCGTTCGTAATATTCTTTTAAGCTCCGTTTCTTAAATAAAACTTCAATTTTCATTAAGCACCGAGGTAGTATCAGAGACGAAAATAAGTCCTTTTGTAAGTAATATAATTGAATTCCAAAAATAGTATATTTCGTAAATGAAACACAATGGAACATTTCAAATAATTTTCATGTTATCTGTTTATGGATTCTTTTACTAAAGTTTTTCAAGAATGTATGCAAAACGTCAGAGTGACATGCATAACTTCGTTTTTTTAGCAGCTTTTGATAGTTAGCGTAACAATCCGAATAGGTATTTACTACACACATAGAAAAAAGTTCTCAAACTGAGGGAATTGAAGTTATTCCAAGAGCATATTGACTTTCATATGTGGCAAAAGAATATTAATTTGTGTCGAGAGAAGTATTTCTTCACCTCAGCGGATTCAAATAAAAAAATCTTAATTCCTCGCTGTTTTTAGATCAATAGATCTTTTCTATGTGTGTATTGGACAACGCTGGAACTAAAAGTATCGTTTAGGATAGCAGATTAATAAAATTCAATAAGCATTAATAAACGGGTTAAAACGGTATGCGAAACAAATTCAGTATTCTAAAGGAAAGCTATATTCTGAAGGAAAGCTAGTGCATACAAAATCTTTTCAATTATTTTAAATATTATTGGTCTAAAACATGAGTCAAAACGCAACTGTGCGCAACCATTTCGAACACTCCTCGAGATTATTCTCATAAAGTATCATCGAGTACCCATCCTATCCTATCCAGAAAATTTTAATCTACTGTGTCAAATCAGTACCTTCTGTTTCAATTTTAGTATGCCATAGGAACGATTCAAACGACTGTGTTTAAATAATTTAGATTTATTAAAATGCCACGATTTATAAATCGCCCTGTAATATTGAAAACGAAGCAAGATACTTATAGAAAACTTTTTGCGGAGATCGTCGCGTCGTGACCTAAAGTGCAAAAGTGTCATATTATACTGATGGTTCACGTAATTTGCTTAATTTTTTAAATACTATTTGAAATACGCGTCATATCAGAATTTCTATTCAACAACGCTTTATACAGATCGGTACCAGATGGGGACTAAAAATGAAGAACAGAAAAATCCCAATTTTTATAATAAAAGTAGTACTAGAGAAATATTTATTGGGTAAGTCGTTCTACTGCTTGCGATGGCAGCTTTAGACAAATTTTTATGCAACTTATTGCAGATTTAGACAGGTCTGTTACTGGTATGTATATTCCTTCATGCCTGTATACAGCTTTCTACAGCCCTGTACTCGATCTGTCTAAAGCTGTATATAAGTCTGTCTAGACCTGTTATATTCGTAAAAGCTATATATAAACCTTAATCGAGCTTTCCTCGAACTACATTGCTGGTCTAATAAAGTGCATACGAAAAATGTTTAGACTAGTTTAAACGTATCTATATCTAAAAGTAAAAAAGGTGTTTTAATGTGGTTTTGAAAATATTAGGGCATATTTCGTAGCTTAACAACCGGGTGATTTTAATATTGTACATATTTGTCGTGGCTCGAGTTCGAGTTTATGTAGGGACAACCTGAAAACCGTAAAAAAATCAGTGTCGGGCAAATTAGGTCAAAATTATTCATTTAGGTGCACTTAACCGAAACCGTACAGCCCCTTTTTTGTTTTTTTAGATAATGCTCGGACCCGCTGATTTTATTTGTTAGGGAGGCACATTTTGTTGATATTTTCAACCCCTTATTTTTAACCCCTAACCTGGAATGACTTTCAACCCCAAAGTTTTAAATGGAAAAGAGTGTGGAGTGATACATCATTTAAAAGAGCGTAATGTTTTTTTCAACGATACCTTGTTCTTCATATTTGGAATAGTAGTTTACAATTAATAATCATAAGAAGCTTAAAGAAAAAAAACCATCAAACCAAAGATTCTAGTCTCATAAATGTTGAAATTGTCCAGCATCAACCTCCATGCAGTAATCGTTTCCAACGCGAGCGAGAAAATCAGATGGGTGACAGCAATGAGGATATCAACGCCACCCTGAGATGGAACGAGAAAAACAATGTCCAGTTTAACGCAGGAAAAACTTAAGCAGCTGTCTTCTCCACCGCAGGACCTGACTTATCAATGACAGGACAAACACTGACCCTGGCCTCATCCATAAGCCATAAGCTTGCTGGTATCAACATAGAAAATGACGTGTCTTATCACGTTATCGCGTCACCAAAATCGCCAAGGCAGCAGCTCAAAAGCTTGGAGTACTCTATAGAGCAAGAAAACTGCATACACCTCATCAGCTCTTACTGCTCTATAAGGCCCAGATAAGATCATCTTCGGAATACTGTTCCCATATATGGCACACGGCGTCCAAACAGTTCCTCAAGATATTCCATGGATAGGAGAGCATTTCATCCTGTGGATGATCCAGAGTTGACTAAAGATCTTGTTCCTCCCTGCCGTAGCCGACACACTTCATAAAAAGAGTGGAGCCGAAAAAAAATCCAAAACATCTGAGTCAGGGATATAAAAACCTTCGATTGCTTTGCATTCATTACGTAACAAGCAAGAGTTATCAATTATTCTAAACATGCGATGTTTGAAAAGTATAAATAATATTCATTTTCAATTTGTAGCCACTTTTCGAGAAAAGATGGTATTATTATATTTTGTCAGTTATATACTGCGTTCCTGTGCGCGTTTGACCTTGTGGACTGCATCAGAAGTGGTTGAACTGCATTATAGAGTTTGTTATGTTATTAAAATGTCTGAACATACGAAGAAAGCAAAGTAATCACAGAAGTAGTCCTTTTCGAAAACTAGCAGCACCGTAGGTACATTAAAAAGAGAACGGCCTTGGAGGGAAATCGTAATTAAAAACATTTCCACTGATTATTCGTATTGGTTTATTGCTCAGCTAACGCCAAATTTATGTACGCTTATTTCGGAATTTAGTGCAATTATAATGAAAATTAATGAATTGATTCAAATTATTAAATATAATAACGTTTAACTGGCCCAATTCCAAGCACTAAACAATTTTTTTGAAACTCCTTTGCTAAAACTGAATCCGATCAATAAATTCAACAAAAGTAAATAGGTAGATCTCTGGCCTCGAGAACAGCAAAATATAAATTAATTAAGTTGCTGGAAAGATGTAAGTTAATGGAATGGAATGGAATTTCCATAGATACGTACGATGCAATGGTCTCTTTAAAAAAAAACAATAACATTTCTATTACTTATCCAAAATACTTTACAAAAATAATCCATATTCAAAATTTTAAATCAATTCGTTAAGCGTTTTTTGAAATATAATAGTTTAAATATGAAGAATTCGACGAGCCTCTCGATCGGGGATGCCAGGTAATAAGATAGTGCTAGGCCGCAACCAGCGCCACCCGCCGGCCGCCGCGAGAATGCTGACGTTTCTGTCACTGTCATAGATATATATCCCAACGCGAATTTCATATCTCATGACGTCATGCCTTTACAATGTTCCAGCAGCACGTTCCTATTTATTTTCACCGATTAGACTTCTCAGAAGAATCTGATTCTTGGTATATCAACTTTATATGTCAAGGTCTTTTGAATAAAATTATTTTTGAAAAATTGAAAATGAGTCTATTATCGCCGTGCACTTTCGAATTCTACAGTGCAATTCTCGGAAAATTATAGCCATAATTGCACTTTAGAAACCGAAAGAGCACGGCGATAATTGCATCGTACGCATCTATGGTAATTCCATTGTAAATTACGATGACAGGGACAATTTATAAATAACGTCAAAGTAAAGTCAAAATATATTTTTAAAATGCCTCGTTGCGGATTAAAAAAATTGTATTTCTGCGTCTCTTTATTTTGTGCATAGTTACATGTACGTTTTTGTATTAAAAAAGAATAAAAATGTATTCTTTAGAACCCGTCCTTATTCGAGAAATATTATCCCGAATTACACCAGTGCATCAAAATAACCAGATAATTTTGCATTCGGTCATTTTCATATTTTGGAAAAAGAGCCCTCTACCTTCGGTGTCGGGCTCTTTCTCTAAAATATGAAAATTAACTAATGCAGTTTTTAGATAACAGGCTGTCATGCAATCGGTAATTTTGATGCATTTGTGCAATTACTTCCGAATATTTCCCTCATGTATAAAAAATCCCATTAGAGGAGTGCAATTATCGGAAAATTACATTGATAATTGCACTGTAGAAACCGAAAGAGCACGGCGGTAATTGCATCATACGTATCTATGGTAATTCCATTGTAACATTTCGATAACTGCGACAATTTATAAATAACATCAAAGTAAAGTCAAAATATATTATTAAAAATGTCTCGTTTCGGATTAAAAAAAATCGTATTTTTGCGTCTCTTTATTTTGTTTACAATTATATGTACGGTTTTGTATTAAAAGAATAAAAATGTATTTTTTAAAACCAGTTACTTATTCGGGAAATATTCCCCCGAATTACACTCGTGCATCAAAATAACCAGATAATTTTGCATTCGAGCGTGTTGTCTTAACTTACCCATGCAGTTTTTAGGCAACACGCTGTCATGCAAAATTTTCGGTAATTTTGATGCACTTGTGCAATTACTTCCGAATACATGAGAGAAATAGGTATTCGTTGTAATTGCGAGGTATCTCGGTTATTAGTAGGAATGGAAGGTTGCAGTTTTTGGGACACTTTGCTACTTTTTTGTAAATGGAAAAATGCTATAAGCAGAATTGCCATAGCCCTCCTCGCTTTTGAGATACAGGGCAAAATTGAAAATATTGCATTTTCAGACACTTATCTCAGCTATCTGATAACGTATAGAAAATGTGAAAACGGTTCCTTATAGAACTATTTATGTGGAATCCAGTGGCGTAATTGAATTTTTTCTCAAAGGCGCAGTTTTAGAGTTATGACTCGAAATTATGAATTTTTAAATGGGACACTCTGTATTTTCTAGCCTCAATAAATTGCACCATTTTTTCTCATCCAAATGATATACAGTACTTTCCATTTTCTGCTTTTAAATATATATTAATATTGAAAATGTCTTTCTGTTATCCTGGTATGCATGCTACATTTGCAATATGACGTCATACGCGTGAGAGATCGTGTTAGTTTGTTTATGCAGATGCCTTACCTTTGTTTATGTTATCGACGTTACAGGGGCGTAGTCACCGGGGTTCGGCGTGTTCCGTGGAATACGGGCCCGGTCCCTCAAGGGGCTCTTTTAAGTAAATGTTTTGATAACTCTGTCAGAAAAGTAAGACGACCTTAAAAAAATTAAACCCAACACGTTGGTCGTCAAGGCAAGATGTATTAGACGCTCTTAGATGTAGATGTGTAAATGTATTAAAGGTTTAATAACTAATTATATTGGCGTCAAATAATAAAACTGAAGTTGCCGAAGCTAATTCTTTGAAAAAAAAAACTTTAATTATTTGAAGAAATCGTTCTGCAAACAAAAATTTTAAAATGTACTGATGATATTTCGAATACATAAGCAGCAAAAATTGAACACGCATCAAAAATGTTTAATCTAAATATCAAAATACTTAGAAATAGTTTTGATTTATTGATACTAGATACTGAATCAAGTAGTTTGGCTGTGGAATGGGGGGCAAAGGCGGAGTTTTCAAAAATGAGGATAACTATGCAAAAACGATTTTTTGACGAAAAGAAAAATCATTTTCAGATTGAATCTAACGAAGACTGGTTCAAAATAAAAGTTTTTATAAAACGATGGATATTATAATATCTCAATTAAAAAATAGACCGTCCGGGATAAGTGAAATTTAGAAAACTTTTCGTGGATTATCTGCGGATGTTTTAGGTAATGATTCGGTTTCTGCTGATGAATTGTATTGGATGGGTCAGGATAGTCCGATGATATTTTCAATACAATTTCGTCACAACTTGTTTGTTTTAGAAGCTATTTTAAGGGTGATTTAGATAGGATAAAATTAATTAAACATTTAATCGAATTTATTTTAATTAAAAAGTTTAGTTCCTGTAGTAGATTCAGTCAAATTTTGACGGCTTGCTACATTTTTCTGAGTATCCCTGTATCTGAGCAACAGCCGAATGGCCATTTTCCAAGTTGAAATTGATAAAGAATTTTCTTACAAATACCATGCGACAGGAAAGACTGTTCGGGTTGTCAATTCTGTCAAAGGAGAACCAAATTGCCCGGAAAATAGACGTGTCTCCCATAGTGTCAACCCTGCAAATATTAAAGCGAGGAAAAGAAAATTTAATTAGATCAGTGATTTAATTTTATTAATACTTTACTTAATTTATAATATGTTTCATGTTGCCTATAGTGGTTAGTAGATATTTTCTAGTTTTTAATTTTTGTTCCTATGTTATGTTTTTTTTATTTTTTTTTAAATAAACGTAAATAGGTAGGTTGTTTTTTAATGGATATAGGGCCCGGAGAATTCATGGAACACAGACCCGAACGGTATCACTATGCTCTTGCGACGTTATGAAGACTTTACGATGATGAAAAGGAATTTTGAGTGGGTTTTACCCGAATTTTTGGCGATTAACCAAAACTATCCGAAAACTCAAATGTAATTATAACGAATCGGTTCAAATTACTAAAATAAAATGGTACTAACAGAGACTAACCGAAAGTTGATTGAACGACTAACCAAAAATAACCTGTTTATGCGGACGCCTTATCTTTGTTTATGTTATCGACGTAATGAAAACTTTACGATGATGAAGAGAGTTTTGACTGGGTTTTAACCGAATTTTGTGCTACTAATCAAAAACTAAAATTTGATTATAATGTATCGGAATCGGTTCAAATGACTAAAAATAAATTGGAACTAACTGAAACTAACCGAAAGTTGATTGCACGGCTAACCCAAACTAACCAAAAGAAACCAAAGCATCAAAAAGAGCTAAACGTATTCGAACAGGTTTTAAAAATTATAGTAAGTTTGGTTGTAATCATCCAAACTAACCAAATCGAAACGAATTTTAGCGACATTTTTATTTTTATTTTTTTTTTATGGCATTGGCACACACACTAAAGGTAGATCCTATGGCGCTCGACGAGCGGTGTGTGCGCGAAGATGTTGATTGACACGGTTCTTGAATATTTGTAGGTTGTAATTAGTGGGGAACCGATGTCCTGGAAGTGAGTTCCACAGTGATGCAGTGCGCCAGACAAAGGAGTTCTGGTAAAGCGATGCTCTAGGTGTTTCTAGTTGTACGACGAACTGGTGCGCTCCTGCCGTCTGTCGGGACTGCCTGACAGGAGTTGCCAGGGGCGGGATTATGCGGGCCAAATCCTGGGAACATCTGCCGTGAAAGTATCTGTAAAACAGAGACATCTCGGCCACATGTCTGCGATGTTCCAGACTATCCAGATTCCGGGTCAACTCCGGATCGCCGACGAGACGCACAGCCCTCTTCTGAATGGAATTCAGCAGCTTTAGGGTATGCTTTGGTGCGGCACCCCAGATATGTGAGCAATATTCTAAGCACGGTCTTATTTGCGCTTTGTACGGCAAGAGCAACTGCTGCGGTGTATAGAGTTTTTTGTTGCGAAATAGCGCACCAAGCTTCTGGGAGGCTGATTTTGCGATGTTAGCAACATGGTCATGCCATGACATATTGCTGTTGACTGAGACACCCAGCAGCCCGATTGACGAGGATGAAGGAATGGTCGATCTTGCCATAATGATGTCATGGCCCGCTGTATTGGCCCTCTTAGTAAACGTTGCTGCTTGGGTCTTTGCTGCATTGAACTGGACCAAATTTCGGTCGCCCCAAGTTTGAACTTTCTCCAGGTCTTGATTAATTGCTGTAATCTGCTCCTGTCTGCGGTGATGAGTCTCAGTCGCTGGTAAGGGATTTTCTGATCTAAAGTGGGAGACAAGGGTACTGTCATCTGCAAAACTGTAAACAGGATTATTCGTTTCGATCAGCAGGTCATTAATATAGATGAGGAACAGAGTTGGTGAAAGTATTGCGCCTTGAGGCACGCCCGCATTGATGGTGAATGTGTCCGAGATGTATCCATCGACTGCAACGTGTAGGGATCGGTTCTTAAGGAAACTGGCCAGCCAGCTGCAGAGATAGGCGGGCAGTCCCAAGGACGGCAGTTTGTTCAGCAGCCAAACTCTGTCGAATGCCTTTGAAATATCCAACGCAATCGCTCGAGACTCTCCGTAGTTTTCAATTGCCCTACTCCATATATGAGTGACGTAGGCCAATATATCTCCTGTCGATCTCTCTTTGCGAAAGCCGTATTGATTATCGCTGATTATTCTGCTGTGCTCGAGGTACTTGAGTAGTTGCTGGTTGACTACACGTTCCATGACTTTGGAGATTATTGGAAGCAAGGCAAATGGGCGATAGTTTGAGGGCGTGGTTTTCTTGCCTTTTTTTGGAACAGGTTGCACTCGAGCGACTTTCCAAGAGGATGGGTAAATCCCTTTTCTGTAAGAAAGAGAAAAAAGCCTGGAAAAAACAGGTGTTAGTTCGTTGGCGCAGTTCTTTAGCACGATGGCAGGTATTCCGTCCGGTCCTGATGCCTTTTGCGTATCTAGTTCTTTAAGGATTTTGCGAATATCACGATGAGAAAACTTGACTTCTGCCAGGGTGGTGTTGATGTTCGGTATAGTGGGGAGAGTCTTGCCTTGGTGCACGTCTAAGGTAGAGTGCGATGAAAACATTTTGGCGAGCAAGTTTGCTTTTTTCTTGCCTGTAGTCGCCGTGATGCCACGTTCGTCCGTCAAAGGTGGGAGAGACGTTTTTGTAAAGTTGTTACTTACTGCCTTTGCTATCGACCAGAAATTCCTGATCCTTTGATTGTGTTTGTCCTTAGTTTCGTCGATCACACGCTTGCACTCGTTTCTCGCTTCGATAAAATAATTGCGATTTTCAGCGGTCTGATTTTGCTGCCAGTACTTATAGGCTTGCTGTTTCCTTCCTACAGCTCTTTCGCATCTTTTGTCGAACCAGGGCTTTCCTTTTGATGGTAACTTGATGGAATTTGGGATGTATGCTTCCATTCCTGAGGAGATTACTTGCATGATCTCTCCGCAGCAGTCTGACGGGTCGTCAGTGGCAAAGCAGACGTCGAGCCAAGGAAAATCTAGGTAAAACTGCCTTAGATCGTCCCAGTCAGCAGAATTGTAATATCAGATTTTGCGAGGCAATGGTGGATCCTTCTGCATGAGTGGCAATTCACAAACCGTTGTAATAAGTTTGTGGTTGGAGGTGCCTAATGGCGGACCAACTGTAACCTTGTACTGGTCAGGATTGGTAGTCAGAAAAAGATCCAGGAGGGCGGCGAATTTGCCCCTCTCTGAGATTCGAGTTGGTTCGTCTACAAGTTGAGTAAGCCCGCAGCTGATGGCAAATGCTTCAGCTTCTCTACCTTCGTTGTCGGTCTTGTTGTGATGTTTGAGCCAGTTGGTGTTGTGGGCATTGAAGTCTCCCAGAACGATTATTTCAGAACTGGGGTGATCGACCTGTATTGAGTCAAAGGTGGTAGCTAGTGTTGAGAAAAAGCTTTGGTAGGCTCTATCGCTCGGAGGGCGGTACAGACAACATATAAACTTAGTTAATCCCTTGGCGGTGAGCTTGAGCCACATGACGTCAAGGTTGTTCGGTTCGAGTGTTTCCTCGCGGTGACATGAAAGGTCGCTTCGGACAAAAAGGCATATTCCGAACTTATATCTAAATCGGGTATGTAAGTCGTAACCAGGATAGAGGTAGTTCACTGTTGTTGTTGTAGAACATACTTGTGTTTCTGTAAGGGCTAATATGTGTGCTCTATTTGCTTGTAGATGTTGGTGTACCGAATTTATGTTTGTATTTAGGCCTCTTATGTTGCAGAAATCTATTCTAAATTGCTTCGGTATCTTTGCTGTCTGTGAAATGCGGAATGAAGGGCTCCCAGGGCCACCCAGCGCCCGGAAATCCGAATGGCCGGGGAGTTTACTTCCGGAATATTTTGATCCTGGAAGCACCATCATGTCCATATATTCCTACTGTGAAACCCGGGACCACCAGCGCGGAAGCGGAACGTGATTTGGGAAAATCACTTAGCGCTCCCCAATTCTGGTAGGGTGGTCTTTCACCGAACGATGCGAGTAGGCTTATGCATCTACCACCTATGGGCCGCTTCCACTCGAAGCATCGGCCTCAGACTCTCCAAAACTAACCAAAAACATTAAGTGTGATTATAACGTATCGCACCCGGTTCAAATGACTAAAATTTATTGGAATTAGCTGAAAATAACCGAAGGTTGATTGAATGACTAACCAAAACTAACCAAAAATGACCAAAAGCACCAAAAGGGGCTAAAACATATCGGAACAGATTTAAAATATACACATGGAATTAGTCTTGGGATATAGAAAATTTGAGGTCACTTTGAAACTTTAAGAACTTTCTTAAAAACGAACGGATCTTCACGACCATGAAGCATCCAAAAGGTTGCTGTATTGTCTTTGAAAACTGGCTGTTCAAAGTAACTTTAAGTTATTAGGTGATATTATACGGGGCCCTTCAAAGAACGTTTGAAATTTTTAAAAAAGTAGAATGGGCGCGTTTTACGTAGAATTATGACACTTAATTTTCAATTCCATTTTTAGGTAAAACAAGTCTTCTGCTCAAAAAACCTTAATGGGGAAACGTTGTTATCTCTTTTTATTAAAGAGACAGAAACAATTTTGTAAAACTGTATATTTTTAATGTTACACGGAACTCATCAGCATCAGTGGTCGTTCAATTGTGATAAAATCAAATAAAGCCAATAAGTGTATTCGAAAACAAAACAAATTATACAGGGTGACTCAAAGATTTGCGGTTTCCGATATATTTCATCCTATCTTTATGATTTATGGAACCATATGTTTACTTACTCTATTTTTTATGCAAATCTTTAAGAAACCTTTAAATGTCTATATTATATACAGGGTAAAGTAAAAGATGCAAATGAAAAATAAAAGAGAGCGCTTTTTAAACTTTTAATCTTAAACAATACTAACTTATATAAAACTAAAAAACTCCGCTATGCCATTAAAAGATACTCAATAGGTCGTATGCTCACCACGATTATTAATGACGGCTTTACACATTTTTTGCATACTTTATATAAAATGATCTAAGTCTTCTTGTCGTAGTACCCATCAAGCTTCCTGTACATACAGCGGCGAAGAGTTGGTTTACGAATATGGAGAGCTCCAGGTAATGAAACACAATTAATAATGTACAGGAAGTTAATTCATACAGAGGTGGAACTGTTATGGTTTGGGGTGGGATCAGTATAGGAGGAAGAACCGACCTAATTCGGCTAGACAACCTTTTTAATGCCAATCGATATGTAGAAGAAAAACTCCAACCAGTTGTCATTTCATATGCAGCTACCCTTGGGGACAACTTTGAGCACAATAATTCGAAGCCGCACATCGCAAGAACGGTAAGAACATTTTTAGAAGATAATGCTATTGCATTATTGCCATGGCCCACCCAGTCCCCGGATTTAAAACCGATAGAACATGCATGGGACATGCTCCAAAGCAGAGCTCTAAGGGAAGAAAGTCACTTAAAAAACCGCGACCAACTGTTCGCTGCTTTACAGGAATCTTGGTGAGCAATACTACAAGCATACTTAGAGCATGCAAATAAGGTGTAGAGCCGTCATTAATAATCGTGGTGAGCACATAGCCTATTGAGCATTATTTAATGTTTTAATGGTGTTTTTTACTTTTGTGTAAGTAAGTATTGTTTTTTAGTAATAGCTAAAACAAACCCTCTCTCATATTTTCCACTTGCATCTTTTACATTACCCTCTACATAATGTAGAAAATTCAGCGTTTTTCAAAAATTCACATACAGAAATGGATATGTAAACATACAGTGGCATAAATCACAAAAAAAAGAAAATTGAAATATCGGAATCAACAAATTTTTGAGTCATCCTGTATAATTTGTTTTGTTTTCGAGAACCCTTATCGGCTTTACTTCATTTTATCACAATTGAGTGACCACTGATGCTGATGTGTTACGTGTAACCTAAAAAAAAATATAAAGTTATACAAAATTGTTTCTGTCTCTTTAATAAAACGAGATAACAACGTTTCCCCATTAATGTTTTTTGAAAAGAAGACTTATTATAGCTAAAAATGGAATTGAAAATTAAGTTTCGTAATTCTACGTAAAACGCACCCATTCAACTTTTTAAAAACATTTCAAACGTTCTTTGAAGGATCCCATATAATATCACCTACTAACTTTAAGTTACCTTGAACAGCCATCTTTCAAAGACAATACAGCAACCTTTCGGAAGCTTCATGGCTCGTGAAGATCCGTTCCTTTTTAAGAAAGTTCTTGAAGTTTCACAGTCACCTGAAATTTTCAATATCCCTAGACTATTTCCATGTGTGTATTAAAGTAAGAGTAAACTATCCCAAATTAACCGAATTTTGGCGACTAATCAAAAGTAACCAAAAACACTAAAATTGATCTTATCCGAACCGGTTCAAATGACTAAAACAAATACAAAGAAACTGAAATTAACCGAAAGTCGATTTAACGACTAACCAAAAGCACCAAAAAGGGCTAAAACATATCGGAATAGGTAACATTCAAGTAAGTTAAAACTAACCCAAATTTACCGAATTTTGGCGACTAACCAAAACTAGCCAAAAACACGAAAATTGGTTATAACTTATTGGAACCGGTTCGCATGACTAAAATTAATTAAAGCTAACTGAAATTAACCGAAAAGAGCAAAATATGGGAGAAAATTCGAAATAATATAAAATAATTATTAGATTAATACCTACCCTACTAAATGATATGGCCAAGTCTTCACTGATAGCAGAAGATTTTTTCAGTATTTTTTCATCTTCTACGTTTCGCTGGTCGATTTTAATGCAGAACATTAAAAACTTAACGCTTAACTCTTTAAGCACAACAAGGTGGAAAGGTCGTATAGACGCACTAAAGCCGCTCAGATTTGGAAACATATATTACACCTTACTTCGTATTTATGATGACGATGAGATGGAGCCATCAATAAGAAATGAATCATGCATTAAACAGTTTGATTTTTTGTGCTCTGTGGTTCTCTGGTATAATATCCTCAGTAATGTGACTGGATTCAGCAAACTTCTACATACAAAAAGTTACTGTCTTCCATCAGCCATTTCTATTATAAAAAACATTTAAGAATACTTTCAACGTCTTAGATCTGAGGAATCTTTAATACATTTTAAATGAAGCTAAATTATTTCCAAATGTTATTGAAATTCTGAGTCATCGAGTAAAAACCAGAAATAGACAGTTTTTATACGAAAATCAGGATGGACCTATTCAAGATCCACAAGAAAAATGCAAAAACGAGATCTGTTTTCACGTTGTAAACTGCCAGTGAAACCATTCCAGTTTCAGTGTCAACTGGTGAAAGGAGTTTTTCTAAATTAAAAGTTATTAAAAATTACCTAGGATCAACAACACGATCAACGTGTTCGGGCCACCACCATCAACTTAATTTTCTTAAATACGGACCTAAATTTTTTATTACAGATTTTAAGAGCTTTTGATGTTTGGGACATCAATGACATATTGCACTTATTCGAAAAAATACTTTTTCAACTTTTTATTTAATTCCTACCAAAAATCTCTTTTTTGTTTCTCTCTAACACTTTATGTACTGATGAAAGAAAGAAAAATTTTTCGATTAAATGAGATACGTCATTAGTTTGAGACATCAGAAGCTCTTTAAATCTGAAATAAAAAATATATGTCCATATGTAAGAAAATAAGTTGATCGTGGTTGCCCGAACATGGAACGACGTGCGCCGAAGGCGAAATTTGAAGGCACCATGTTGTAGAGCGAAAAAAATATATAAAACGTTTGAATTTAAACTGTGGTGTCTCGAAAATGAACAGTTTTTGTAACAATTGACGAAATATTTTTAGGCATTTTTCATAAATCATCCTGAATCTTAGAAACTAACAGGAATTGAACAACATTGTAAACGGACCCTGATTGCGATATTTAAAACACCCTGTACATAATGTGCTTTCACTCATTCCTTGCATTATCAGATCCTTTACACAAATAGAGCACTATATAAAAATCGGTCTCTCCTATTGGTCGATCCGCATGACCCTCCGCTCGCTTCGCTGGCTACGGGGGCTCAAGAAAAGGAAAGTAACCAGGTGCTAACCCAAACTAACCCAAGACATCCCAGAATCAAGAAAAAAACTATTTAGAATCATAATCTTAAAAAAATAATAAAAAAAACGACGGAGTTTGAACTCAGGCCGTCCAGGTGAAACCCAACGATATAAACCTCTACACCACGAGAGCTCTTGACGGAAAATGATTACATCACGAAGACATATTGTAATACGAGATGAATCGATCAATAGGAGAGGTCGATTTTTTACATAGTCCACTATTTGTGTAAATGACCTTAAAACGCTTGTTCCTTACCTACTGATACGTCACTGGCGAGTCTGGGGACAAACTATTAAAAACGGCAAATGCAAAACATTGTTGTCATTCAGGGCCGTAATATACCTTTTCTCTCATTAATTAGTAATTTTCAATACATTCCGATCTTTACCAAATGGCCTTCCCAAGGGTTTTATGAATAAAAAATAATTGTGTTTCTTGTTTTTTCTAGGTTGTGAGTATAACATAGATATGCGGAGTAATTATATTCTATAATTATTTTCAGTTAAATTGACTAATGTCTAAATTAGAACACATCCTTTATATTTTTATCTAGCTGGATAAATGTATTAGTGATAACGACACAAGTGTTGAATAAGCGCTCCACACTTCCTTTTGGTATGTAAGTAATCTTGTAATTCCTCTAGTTACGAATATTATAAAAATTTACTTTTACATATGATTAATGGGCGCACAATGGTGAATCGGCTCTTTCAAGTGCTTATAACCATGACATAATATACAGCTTTTATCAACGTTGCATTTGCAAACTATATAAGCAAATGCACCGTTGAATAGCTGTTATCATTTTCGAGCTAGAGCCGCAGTAATTAGTTGTCGCTATTAGTTGATTTCTATTTGTAACTTTTTGTATTAGATAAATGTAAAACAAGATCTAATGAAATGGAAATTTAATTTGGATTTAGATTTGGATATATACAGATCAATATAGTTGTTTGAAAAAATGTCCGCTCTTTTATATTTCTCTCGTAGTACGTAATACGAGGCTCGAATAGATGTAAGAGCTAATAAATATGGGAGCAATATGTAAAGGCTAAATATGGGAGCAAATATAAACCTATTTTTTTTTCGGTTTATTCCAGCTGGCTTCTAGAAAAGCTTACTATTGCAGTGTAATAACAAACGCGGAGAAAGGTTTCGCACAGTAGTTTATTTTGCCCTGGTATTAAAATCCCTTGCGATGAATAAAGTAAACAAACAAAAAGCTCTTGGTTTGGATTTTAAAGGAAAACTAGAAAAATAATGTTTTTGAAGATTATGGAAAACCCTATATTCCAAAAATGTGAACATCTTGTTTTAACTGAATTCCGATAGCGATTCACCGAAACCAAACTAATAATCTCGAATGCATTTAGATCCAGTTGCAAGTAACCATTGCTTTATTTAGTAATAATGTTGAAAATGCAACTGAAAAGCCAATGCCTCTGAATAATTTACTATTTTTAGATGTTTTATTTGTGCCTGGAGCATATTTGAAGTGCATTTTTAAATATTCATAAATCGCAATTCATTTTAAACAGGGAATGACCGCAATAAGACTGAAAGTGAAAATTTCGATAGCAAATATACTGACATTTCATCGAAAAGCAAAATACCGACAGTAAAAAACATTTAATACAATAAGCTCGAAAATATAAAATATTAAAAGAAAAATGCGAAATATTCGAAATATCGGAGGTAAAAAAGATTCAATTCAAAATATCTAAAGTGCAGGACATCGAAAGTGCAAAATACCGATATCTTAAAATATCGAAAGTCTAAAATTTCGAAAGAGTTGAATATCGACATGATAAACTATTGAAAATCTAAATATTTCAAAGGTAAACTACCAAAAGTGCAAAATGTTATTAAAAACACAAATCAAAAATAAGATATTTTTTAAATAAAGAAACAATTTTATTAATAACGTCATATTAAAATTGATAGAATAGACCAAAATTAGTTGTTTCCAGATACTAAATACGAATATTTAGCAATTACTGAATTTTCCTCAATGAAATATTTTATTTGTGTCTATTTATTTCTTTTTTCTTCTCCGTTGACTCTTAAAATTTTTGGATACGCCTAAATAATGTTTGCACATTAATAAGAACATCTGCAAATGTATATGTTTGATAATATTAAACTGATAAACAATAAAATGTCACATCGACATACCACTCCCCAAATTCATTTAATAAACTTAAATTTTGTTTAGTAGAATAAATAATAATTCTATCTTCGCTGTTAGATTTTGAATCAAGTAACAAAATTTCTCACCTTAGTCTTTTGTATTGTCTGTTTAGGTCCGAAACATCACGCAGACACACGATTTTTGCATATTTCTTAATATCATCGAAAAGTACTTATTTTGAATAGCTGGAAGTGCAGTATTTTTTCGGAACAAAATTAAAAATCACGGAAATAGTATGTATAGCTCTGTCTTATTCGGACAATGTTGCCAGATGTACATGAAAATAAAATTAGCGAATAAAATGCGGAGCTAAACCAAACTATCAAAATGTAATCGGAACTAACCATAACTAACACAGAATAGCCCGCATGTCTTCTAAACTCTATGTCACTACAAAGTAATCGAAATTCGCCATAATTATCGCAAACCAACATAAATGAACAAAACAAGCACAGTAGTCGCGCTTGGCCCTTAACCAGCTCATACCAAAGAAAATTCTACTACGATAGAATTTTCTTTGCTCATACTAACGGAACTCAGTCAATACTATAAGTATGCAACAAAAGGAGAAGAATGCTCTACTCGCGCTTCGTTCTTAACGGCTAACCGGAACTAACCCAAGCTAGCCAGAAAAACTTGGAATACAAGCTAACCAAAATCAAAAATTCAACAAAACGAAAAAAGGAGATAACGGGTTTGTTTTAGCAGCGATTTGAAACGGTACAAAGCCATCCGGAGTTTGCGCATAGCGATATAAGTGTGGCTTATATTGCTATGCGCAAACTCCGGATGGCTTTGTACCGTTTGAAATCGCTACCAGAACAAACCTATTATTTCCTCAACTGTCAAACATGTAATATGTCTTTCTCAAATCACAAACTATCCGATTTTTTATAAAAGAAAATAATAGATGCGTGGATATTTACTAATTACCTCTGTTACGCCTATATACAAAATAATCTGACAATGGAGCATTTAATTTTTGAAGATATATCAAGATTCAGAAAATTGTGCTTTTGACTTGGGCATTGATTATTTCTAGCAGTAACAGGACTTTAATTCCCTGGCTTATATAAAAGGGTTGTTACTTTATAGCTATGTCAAAAAAAACTTCAATAGCCCTTTTTCTCAGAGAGTGTCATTATTTTATGTAAAAAATATGCAACCCAAAAAGGAACAAAAATTTATCTCATTTTAACAATCGTATTAGAGAAGCATCTTTGTTAAACCAGAGTCACGGGGAAAATTAATATGGCGACGCTCTTCGAAGTATGTTTTACGTATAAAAAACAGCTTAATTCAGATAGATCCCTAATCTGTGCTGCATAACCTGCACACCAAGCACGGCGTGGCATCACAAATATTGTTCGTGATAGTATACTGCCTTTGAGCGGAGCAAAAATCCGACAGCCACAGCTCAGATCATGTGCATTCGCGGTGACTCGCGAGAAGCTAAACACATGACAGATCCAGATTTTTTGAATGTGCATGTGCATGCGGCTTGAGATAACGCTTAATATTTACTTGCATCACTGATAATATTCAACTACAGTTGCGAAGCTATACTAACTCTAGTGGTATAAATAACATCATACATCAAATGTGCTTAGAATTTAAGCTAGAATCCAGAAATGTAACGTGTAAGCGTGTTTCATTAAGAAAAATTTAAATTTGCTTGACCACCCTGTATATAAAAAAGTGCCGATTAAAAAAATTACACAAAAAATAAAGACCATTCTACCAGGAACAACTTTGGTATTTAAACCTTTTTCGCAACCCCAGCAGTTTTCGAGATAAGGAACAAACCCCTCTTAAACGGGCCACACTGTACAAAATATGTAGCCCATAGATTAGATAGCAGAGGCGTGCAATGGCAAAAGTGGCAGGGTAGGCGAAAATCACGAAGTTCAATTAAGTTTCTATCTATCATTACTTAGCAGCTCGCGCATTCTCCGTTGTGTCACGCTCTACACACCCCGCCCCTTGAAGTCCCCAAATTCGAACGCGGGTTCGGTGCATCTCTTTTTAACACACGAGTAGATATAGTGCTATAGGAGGTCTTCCGTGCATAACATTAAATGCAAAAGAATGGGATTCTATAGAATTTTACCTAAGATTAGGGGCAATGTAAATGTTATGTAGTAAGATTAGTAGTTTCTCAATCGTTTTACTGATGCCTATAAATATTATTTGTACAGCATGATGCAGATATGTTTTAAGCACTATACTTGTGCTATTATTTTTGATTTAATTGCCCCTCAAAGGCGAAGTAAATGTTCAAATTTTCTTCCCTTATTTGCATTATCAAGACTTCAATAATTTAGTACTAGAAAGAGAGAAGTTGTAATATTTCAGTTTCATGACTTTTTTCTAGGATGGGTGGTAGGATGGTTAGGTTTTTGTTTAGGCTTTACGTACTTTGAAACACGAAAGGAAGTTAACAATTAACCAAATTCTGCAAACACCTCAGTAAACTCTGAAAAATGGTGTTTAAAATAAAAAAACCACTTTTTTGTAATTTTTGCTGTTTTCAAATTATTAATATTTTTTCCCTATGCACCCATCATTTCTCTATCTCGAAATTTGGTGAATATCTTGCTGAAATATTGACAAAAATAATATAATTTTGTGAAAAAAAATAACTTTTTTGAAAAATTTCAGTTTTTTTTTCAAAATTTTAATCTTTTTGTAACACCTATATCGAGTGACACCTCATTCAAAAAGTATTTTCAATACCTTTTAAATGATATATAACTCACTGCTCTAGTGTAAGTAGTTCTTAAGATATCTCGATTTCCCTTAGTACCTCGCTTAGTACCTATATGTTTAGGGAAAATGGCTTTTTTTAATTTTCAAAAATCAATTAACAAAGAACTACTTGTCAGAAAAATTTGAAATTTGGGATTTTTCATCTACTAGGTGGGTAGAATCTGTATCAAAAATGATCAAAATCGATGAGGTGATGTGCCAAACCTCGTTTTATTTTGGTTGGTTTGATCTCGGTTTTGATGTGAAATGACCAAGGAAATGACCAATAAGTTTTTTGTAAAATGGTATAGTAAAGTGTACGTAATAAATGTTTTTGCTTAATTTTTTGTTAAAAGCTATTATTTTGTGATCATTTGAAAAGATAGGGAATGTGATCCTAAAATTTTATGGGAATCTTGGCCTAAAAACATTATTAAAAAACACTGAGTTTCAGGCAAGTGACTAATGTTGCAAATACAGGAGCATACCCCGGACGAAATTTGGCAACTAAAGTATGTTCAAATACAGTCTTGTCAAACTGAATATTTCTAAATTTGTTTTTAATATTGAAAAATGCCGCGTTTGTTAGTTAGAGAGTAAGAAAGTTTCATCGCAGTGTTTTAGATTAACTGGCAATTATCGATTTTAAAGGCCGAATTAGATTTTTGTATTACCATGCCAATTGGCTTTTAGAAGAGTGCCAACAAGTGCCACTGTACAATATTGGGATGTTGAACCACTGTGAAGTCAGGCTGCTGAGCGACGCATCGAATGACTAATCCAAAACATGACGAATCGTTGGGAGCTTATATACTTGCATCACTGATAATATTCAAGTAAAAAAAAATCACATACATTATCTAGAATGAGTAAGTATTACCTTAATCTGTTCGTGAAATCCTCTTCAACATTTCAGATAAATTAAACTTTAATTTGTTCAATTTTTTCCTTCTGTTGGGGACACGCCCCAACATGAGTATTATCTTTCGTTTTTCACCGTATAGTTTGGTGATAACACCCTGTATTTCCGTAGTATGAATGATCCATAACTAAACTCCGAATAGATTTATTTCACCCCAGGTAAACAGAAATTTTTGCATTTAAAGCAATGTATTTCAGTTGCTCCTTAGCCGAACCTGGATTGTCGGCGTAATAGATTCCGTTATTTGCAGCAGCAAGTTGTCACTCCGTCAAAGAAATCGTTATTAATCATTCTCAGTTTAATACATCTGTGTCTCTGTCAGTGTTGTGTAAATAACAATATGTCAAATAAAAAAAGAACATGCTTCAACCCTCTCAAATGCACCAGCCTTCGCAAAATTCCCCGCTTTATTTCACCCTGCCATGCTCGCCGGCAGAGAATATTAGATTTTAGTGCCTAACAAACACTTAACTGTGAAACGACGGTCCAGTCACCGCTCTGTGTGGTCTTAAGTTTGGCGCCAAAAACGACAGCCCCTGTCGCTGCTCTGTTTGACGTCAAGAAGTTTAGTTAGTTTTCTCAAAATATAAGTTTAGTAGAAGAAATAATAATGAAGTGCCTTTCAAGTACTCAACCGTGATGCATCGATCCCAGTCATCGCTCTGCATGGGTTTGCCTCCAAATACGTCTATTCAATCGTAGCTTTGGCTGACGCCAAGATATTTGATAGTTTTTCTCGTTTGTTTGCACAGATATTTAGAAAATATCTGTGTACTCTCGGTTCTCTCTGTCCAAGCTTAAATAAAGAACTCCTTTGGGCGTTTTAACACATTTTCTAGAGACCCGTAGCGTATCTGCTGCTGAATGACGATAGAAGAAGGTAAAATGGCGGATGGAAATTTGTAACTAGACAAATCTATTCCTGTACTAAGATTCGAATCAAATGTTCGAAGTCTTGCATCTCTGGTGAAGTTAAAGTTAAGTTGAGAGAATCGAAAAAGATGTAAAGCACAAGGTATTTAGTGTGAACGGAAAGGCAGTCAAGTTGAAATTTTGAATTAACAGAAAGCTCAATTAAATTCAGTAAAGAAAGGAATTATCTATCATTTTATTAGATATTTAATAACAGTTAACCATATGTACAGTACCTAACTATTTAGTTTTATGTGAGAAAGGACGAATGCTTGAAAGTAGTTAGAAATTATTGTATATATTTATCATATTTAATGCAAATTAATTATTGCATTATTAAAGTACGTAATACCTAGAATACATGTTTCAAATCATATCCTATGAATAAAACCCCCACCACTCTATTTTAATTCAGTGCACTAATTAAAGTAGTTAATTATAAAGCTAATTACCACCTCTACCTTTATGGTGATAAATGATTTGAGAAATAATTGTTTACACCGACCACCCTCTTTGAATGTTAGGTTGATCTATTATAATCTCAAATCAAGAATATATCCAAAATTCTGAAGATAAAAATAAAGCAACGTGGAACCTAGTGAACAATATTGCAAGGTCAAGTTGTCAAGTACTAAGAAAAGAACTATATTTGAAAACTTTTCCAGTAAATAGGATGGCAAAACTGAAATACTAAATAAGATCAATAACTGTTTTGTAAATATATGCCATTCTTCTAAATTTAATTCGTTTTTTTTTGTTATGTTTATTGAAAACACTGAACAAATAAAAATATCAATCTATCTATTTATCGATCTATATATCTATCAATCTATGCATCAATTAAAATAAATTTTATTTATCATAATAACTCTAATGGAGATAAAACATGCAGGTTACTCATATATTCACCTATTTATTCATTATTAAGGAAAATATGATCAACGTTAGCAAGCTAATAAGCGAACTTTCTCTCGCCCTGGAATAATTGGAATAAATAATGGTGTTTCAACAAAATGTAGCGTAAATAAATTTTCCTTGATCGTTACAACACCTATTCTTTTTTTTTTCAGTAATCGGAAAGAGCAACACATATTCTGATGCAATGTCTTTCTAGAGAAACGATTAATTTTCAAAATATAAATTTAAAAAATATACGACAGCTTTTACAGGTTCTAAATCGAAATTGGGTGTCTATAGAGAAAAATAAAAACGATCATTACCAAATCTCGATTAAGCACATAAATATCTGTTCGCTTTAGGGACTCAATGTTTTGCTTCATAAAGCTTTACGGTCAACATTAAGGGCTTAATGGAATTTAGAAAATCGTAAATTTTCATGGCTTAATTAATGCCTTCGTTATACACCTCTAGCAACAAAACGAATACGTAGTCTCAATCCTGCAGGTGCTTCATGTCAAAAATTTTATTACGGCTTTTAACAAAAATTGTAAAAACGACTTTAACGTTCCCCTTTAAAAATTATGACAAAGCTCTCCTGAAAAACTCTCATTTTTATCGATACGATTTTATTACCTACTATAGGGTACGCTCTTAGAAATCTGAACACAAAAGAACTTGATTGAAATTTCTTCTATAAATTTCTTTCCATAAACCTGCGTCCTGAAAGCTCCCTTCTCCATTATTACTGGATCAAATAGACCAAGTCTATGTTGGAGTCGATAATAATAATGGATAGTTACAATCCATCATGAGAGATATTCACTAAGTTTGGAACTTTTCGAATTTATGAACTGAGCTAAATCAATTGGCTCCTTTAATTTGGCTTTTAAACTTTGAATTGCGAAATTATTCGGCAAAGGTAATATTTTCGGATGGTAATTGACTTAATGAATATTTAGCTGAAGTAATTATTTTATGCCCATGATTTTATACAGATATAGAAAAATATAAAAATCAGTCACCCTGGTATTTATTTTAGTTATAGTTTTTTAAAATAGAACAATCACAATTCAA
>JAEQML010061736.1:0-25343 GCA_016904865.1 Pissodes strobi
ATAAGAACTGCAGAGCTGCAGAACCACCAAAATTTTGAAGAAGCTACTTGACTAATTTCTTATCCTTCAACTAAATAATTAACGATTCCTCAAAATAATAATGTAAAATTTAAGCACCCAATTTTCGGCCGGAAATGCTATTATATATGCCATCTCTGCTCATATACACTGCGAACACGCCGCCGACGCCGGCCGGTGTATGCTCTAGACGGACTACAGTTCACCAGTAAATTTGATATAATTTCCTCGCGACGATATGTGAATGTCCTTATCTGGACTGCTATTATTCGTGCACAGCTATTCTTCTCAATCTAAAGAATGATACAGTTGTCAATTCGCAGAAATGAGCTATTGAATTTTAATCGGGAAAATTTCGCAGTTATTTAGCTGCATTCGTGACAGTACTTGCCGGTTTTTACAAATAATGTAAGCTCGCGCGCGTTTTATGTAGCTAATTTGAAGAGACAATTATTAATTAATTGATGTGTCTAGATTGTTGTAGTTGTATCGTTTTTGTTTCTTGTTATTGTTAGTAGGTTGCTGTGTGGTATAGACTGTAGACTTTTATAAAAATAGATGTAGTGCATAATTCAGTGAACGTTAAAAGATCTTTTAAATACACTTACGAGAAAAAATTTGAATTGAAAAATAGAGGTAGGCCATTACCAGATATTTCTATTGGGATAGGCGGTGTTAGCAGAGGAAAACCTTACACACGTCACTTTAATAAAGAGATTTATTCTCGAAATGACTGGATTTGTAGATGCAATAAAAAAAGCCCATTTTTGCTTTCCATGTGTAGTGTAGTAGATAATAAAACATGGTCGGAGACAGGTGTAAGAGACTTGGTACATTTTACGGAAAAAATAAAGAAACATGAAAATTCGAACAATCATATTCAAAATGCTATGAAATATGCTTTATTAGGTACAGTTAACCAGCCCCGTCTCCAGGGGTGAGGTAGCGAGGCAGAGGCGGCCGTTTTTATTTTTTATATAAAGTTTTAATTTGTTTGTCTGCAACACGGTAAACACTCTCGCAATGAATGTCTATACATATTTAATTTTTTTACTGAAATGTTTAATCTAAAAACCCGTACGAAAAACAAAATTAGGTAAATTATTTACAAATGCCTCCCGCGGCGTTCTTTTAACACGGCACAAAATAATTTTCTAATGAACCTAAGCACAAACAATATAGCTACGCGTAGCTATATTGTTTTTGACCTAAGTCTTGAACCTAATAAGGTTGGCTTAAGCTTCAATAAGTGGGGACATGAAAACGTATAATGTATTATTTCATAGTTAACTCGCGAGTTAATATGTGAATTTAAAAATATTATTAAAATTTTCCTAGATTCATTTGGTACCTTTTTATACAAATAAATAGTATGGTTACTTGGTATTCAGCTAAATCAGTGGAAGCCAGTGAGGTAAGGCGCTAGGGCGCCCCCTCCCTACTTGGATAATTAAATATTTAAAGTAGTTTTTGACAAGAATTTTGTTGATCGTATAAAAAAAAGGGAAAAGGTATGTAACGAAACCTATTTTTGTAATGAAATATTTTTGCTGGGCGAATACCTAATTCATCATTTTACTCAGTTTGACCTTGAAATTGTAAAAATTTTCGACTGCGGCGCATATTTTCACCTCGGACGCCTTTCCCTTAGTATATACAAATGTTTCGATTTTGCCTGCCTTGAGCAGCACTGCCTCTTTGACAGGTCACGAGCCGCCACTGCCAGGACATATTGCTGTTGACCGACACACCCAGTAGTCCGATTGACGCGGATGAAGGAATGGCCGATCCTGTCATAATGATTGGCCATCTTGACTGCTTGGGTCTTTGCTGCATTGAACTGGAGCAAACTTCTGTCGCCTCAAGTTTGAACTTTCTCCAGGTCTTGATTAATTGCTGTAATCTGCTCCTGTCTGCGGTGATATGTCTCAAGCGCTGGTAAAGGTTTTTCTGATCTAAATTGGGTGACATGGGTACTGTGATGTGCAAAATTGTAAACAGGATTATTCGTTTCGGTCAGAGTTGGTGAAAGTATTGCGCCCTGAGGCACGTCCGCGTTAATGTCGAATGTGTCTGAGATGTGTCCATCAACTGCAACGTGCAGGGATCGGCTCTTAGGGAAAGTGGCAAGCTAGCTGCAGTCCGAAAGACGGCAGTTTGTTGAGCAATCCGTCATGCCAAACTCTGTCGAATTCCTTCGAAATATCCAACGCAATTGCTCGAGGCTCTCTATAGTTCTCAATTGCCCTACTCCATATATGGGTGGCATAGGCCAATATATCTCATGTCGATCTCTCTTTGCGGAAGCCGTATTAATTATCGCTGATTATTGTGTTGTACACACCCCGATCGGATCTCCAAGGGGGGGGGGGGGGGGGGAGGAAGGGGGGGGGGGGGGGTTAAGACACAAAAACCCGAACAACAACGTACAAGACTGGGTACCTGGATTGTAAGACCATGGCCCAAACAGGTAAAATACAAAACGCCATCAAAGAAATGGAGCGACTGAAAATCACAATTTTAGGAATAAGTGAAATGAGATGGCCAGATGCAAATTACTGCGATATTGAAGAACATGGAAAATACTACTTAGGATGTCCCGCCAAATATGAATATGGAGTAGGAGTCATACTGCACAAGTCAATTGCACAAATGTCACAAACTTTGTGCCCGTCAATGAAAGAATAATGCCAGTCCAAATAAGAGCAAATCCAACAAATGTCAACATCATACAGGTGTATCCACCCACAAGTGAACATGAAGAAGAAGATATAAATAAGTTTTCCACAGAATTAACCACTCTCATCAGAAAAATCCCTAAACAAGAACTACTTATAATGATGGGTGATTTTAATGCAAAAGTGGAAAGAGGAAGATCAGGAAACCATATTGGACCCCATGGGCTTGGAGTAAGAAATTCGTGTGGAGAAAAACTCTGTACTTTTGCAGGAGAAAACGATTTGGTTATAATGAACACATTTTTCGAGATGCCTCTGCGCACATTATATACCTGGAAAGCCCCAAAAGATGGAAAAGACGGTACAATCACACGAAACCAAATCGACTACATAATGATTAATCAAAGATATAGAAACAGCTGTAAAATGGCCAAAACTTATCCGGGAGCAGACATGGACTCTGATCACAATTTATTGGTAGCAGAATTTAGGATACAATGGAAGAAACTGAAAGTAAAACAAAACACAACCACTTATGATAGAAGAACGATCAATGAACCAGAGGTCAGAACTCAGGCCATGAACCTAATAAGTAACGCCTTACTGGATATAAAATAGCTCAGAAGTCGAGGAAAAAATAGAGAAAATAGTCAAAGTCACAAAAACAATAAAGAAAGAGATACTAATAGCAAATATAGACAAGAGGAAACCCTGGATGAATGAAGAGATACTGAAATTAATGGCAGAAAGAAGGAAGACTAAAATAAATAATGACATGAACGGATATAGATCCATCAACAACCAGATTAGGAGAAAAATCAGACAAGCAAAAGAACAAAAACTCAAAGACAAGTGCAAAGAGATTGAAATAGCACAATCAAAACACGACACATTTGGTGTATATAAGAAGATCAAGGAAATAACAGGAAAATTCAAGAAGAAATCAATAGGAAAAATGGAAAATGAACAAGGCGAATTAATTGTAGACATCAAACAAATAAAATCAACATGGAAGGATTACGTGAAAGAATTGTTCTCAGACACAAGAACAGAACAACAAATAACAAATGACATAACAGGACCGGACATCCTTTTAGACGAAGTTGAGGCAGCAATACTGACCCTCAAGGATGGAAAAGCGGCTGGTGATGAGGTGCAGTCAGAGATTATCAAACTTTTTTGATGAGGATTTCAAAAAAGAACTAACTATCGTATTCAATGAAATATACAACAGTGGTTGAGATCGGAGTTTATGGTTCTCCCAAAGAAGCGGGGGGCCAAAAAGTGCAGTGGCTACAGAA
The DNA here is from genome assembly GCA_016904865.1 of Pissodes strobi. Lineage (NCBI taxonomy): Eukaryota > Metazoa > Arthropoda > Insecta > Coleoptera > Curculionidae > Pissodes > Pissodes strobi. Next base: position 3,998 of record JAEQML010061736.1, read on the forward strand.
CAATAAGCCTTATGAGTCACTTATTAAAATTATTTTTAAAAATCATACATCGGAGACTGTACAAACTCTGTGAAGAACAGATATCGCCAACACGCCCTTTTCAGTGTACAGGTGCTTTTCCAGCGTTGCAGGGATATGAATTGTGAGGTGTATGCTTGTTTTATTGATTATCAAAAGGCGTTTGATAAAGTTCAACACAACAAAATGATGGAAGTTCTGCAAGATAGTGGACTTGACGGCAAAGACCTACGCATAATTAAGAACTTATACTGGAATCAATCAGCATCCTTTAGAATTAACCATGCCAAAACAGAGGAAGTGCAAATCTTAAGAGGAGTACGCCAGGGATGTATATTGTCACCTCTCATATTCAACATGTACTCAGAGGCAATTTTCCAAGAAGCCCTAGAATACGCGGAAGCAGGAGTACTATTAAATGGCGAACGAGTAAACAATTTTAGATATGCCGATGACACCGTCATATTTGCAGACACTGCACAGGGACTGCAGCATTTATTGGATAGGGTAGTTGAAGTAAGTAAGAAATATGGTCTAGAAGTCAACACCAGTAAAACAAAAGTCATGGTAATTAGTAAAGAAAGAATTGGAGAAGTACAGTTTACCATCAATGAGAAAGCGGTAAAACGAGTGTCAACATACAGATATCTTGGCACAGTACTAAATGAACAATGGGTCCATTCCCAAGAAATAAAAACAAGAATTGACAAAGCAAGAATAGCTTTCAATCAAATGTCCAAATTATTCAAAACACATAATTTGAATTTAAAACTAAAACTCCGATGCTACGTATTCTCCACCTTGTTATACGGAGTAGAGTCTTGGACCTTAACGGAGGCAATAGCAAAGAAACTGGAGGCATTCGAGTTGTGGACATATAGAAGAATCCTCAAAATATCATGGATGGACAAAATATCAAACATTCGAATACTCCAAAAGCTAAATAAAGAAAAATAAATAATATACACAGTAAAACGTAGAAAATTGGAATACCTGGGGCATATCATGAGAAACGAAACCAAATACAAATTACTAAAATGCATCACAGGGAAAAGTGCAGGGCAAGAGAAGCATTGGAAGAAGACGAATATCCTGGCTAAAGAACTTAAGAACCTGATTTGAAACATCCACCACAGGACTATGCAGCGCAGCAACAATTGGATCCTCCAGTATATTTTGATCCTGGAAATGAAACCCTTTTTCCATTTATAATGAAGTGTCAATCAAAGAATAGAATTTATTATCTTTGAGGTGTCATATGCGTTGTCATATAGAATGAAGGTTCTTAACTTCTCTTCTATTTTTAAATATAAAAAGTTCATAATATATATTTCTATGTTTCAGAAAGGGCAAACAGAAGTGAAGAAAATAATGCTGAAAATTCTTCGTCCAGTCATAGACCATTGGTAAGGTTCCAAATATATTGTACCTGTAGCAAATTTTTTGTGGCCTAAGTAAGAATGGCCTTTATAAGCCGGGTGCTATTTGGTTATTTGTAATTTTATTAGGTCTATATTTGTTTGTAACAAACCTAAAAAAATGATTTGGGCCTTTAGACTATGTAATCTTTTCTCTTAATTTCTGTTTTCTTATTTTGCATTTCAAGATTTGTTTTTGAATGTCGCAAGCACTGGACAAAGTGAGAATTTTTAAAACATTTAGTGTTTTTTACCTTAACAATACTGTTGTTATGGAAAAAATTCTCATTGTGCGTTATGTAAAAGTCTCTTTTAACTTGTGGCTAATAATAAATGCTACTTTTTTCTGATTTTCTTCTAGGAAAGTGGCAGTCAGATTGAAAAGCTAAAAAAAATGCTGGTTGATAAATCTGTGGAACTAGATAGTTTGAAAACCAAACTGCGGTAAGTCTGTAGATCATACATGTGTGTGAATATCAAGAATTGTCCTTTTTAGATATTACGAATTAGATCTCAAAGAACTTACTGAATATCGACAATTAAAGTGTGATGTATACAAAAAAGAATTTCAAATATGTGGTAAGTATGACACAATATTCAATAGCGCTTGCACTACACTTGACAGTTGAAATAATTTTCAGATAATGGTCTTTTGAATAGTAATTAATACTGCTGCCATGTAAAGTAATAATTATCAATATCTCAAAAGTCCTAAATTTACAAATTAACACTCAGTGTCGTTTATTTCATATTTAGTACTACAGATTTTAAGATTCTTGGATCCTGCTAAAATTTGGTTATGTTTTAATTCACAAAACCTACACTCAGGTTCTTTGTGTTGTGAAATATTCTTGTCTGAGTATTGACATTTTCACAGGCTACCAAATGAAAGCAGCTTAACTTCTTAGGAAACGGTTTGCACTACCTACCTCTTTACTTTTCTGTATGCATCATTTAACCTTCCTAACGGAAAACCCAAATAGTTTACTATTTGCCCTATCTTCAGATGTTTGAATATAGTAGTGCAACGAGCCAAATGTATATGGATAATGTTAAGTTTTTGGATAAATAGTATGATTTATGAGATAGGGTTGCAAATATTGACATCTGAGGACTGACACTTTTACACTTGGACTGGCTATAAAATTGAAGCAGCTTAACTTCCAGCGAAACGGTTTGCAGTACCTACCTCTTTAGTTTTCCCTATATATCGTTAGTATAACCGGAAACTCAAATAGGTTACTATTTGCCCTATCTTTAACTGTTTGAATACTGTAGTGATGCAGATTGACCTGAGTTTGGATAAATAATATGACTTATAAAATAAGTCTACAAATTTCATTCTTGGCGGGCATTAAAACTTCTTGTGCATACTATCGTACGGGAGTTCAATTTTGTACACATTTTTTTTTCATTGTTTTAAGACAACCAGAGTCATACTAAAGAACTTCTCCTGATGCAAAATGAACTGCAAAATTATAGAAGAAATATAGAGGATAAAGAGCAGCAAATTTTAAATCTAAATTCAAACAATAAGGATCTTAAGGAGAAAATCGAAGAAATGCTTTTACAAACAAGGAATGAAATACAAAATATATCTTCTAAATACAATATGCCGCAGCTAGAAATTATGCGCAAAGAATTGGAAAAGGCAGAATATATGGGGAAAGTATTAAGTAGAAAATTGGAGGTAAGAATTATTAATTAATACATTGTAGGCTTATTTACCGGAAAATGTACACTTTGTCTGGTGCTTTATTCATTGAATGGCTATGCGTAATGTAAGTTTTCTGCATTCAATTTTCTAAAATGTACCTAAATATTTGGGCTTTTCTATGTCGATTGAGTTGTTTCGGCTTGTTATCAAATAAAAAATGCGCAAATCTCTTGGAGTTTGTAAACGAAATAAACTAACTCGTTAACTTAAATGAACTGTCCTTTGCACTTGACGAATACTGTTTGCTTCTAAAATCTTGCAACAAAGGAAAAAAAATCATGCATGTTTTCGTCCGTGGAATTCGCAAAACAATATATAATGTATATATGTCTCAATGCCTTGATTTTCTATGTCTCGTTTTGTTCCAAGTTCCTGGAATTGTAATGGTATCAGGCATAAGCTTGGTGAAAGTGAAGATTTCATGTTTAAGTCCCAGTCTCGGATTGTTTTCAGGCTTGAAACGCGGCTTATCTGCATAGATAAAACACTAACTTAACTGCGATTTCGAGCTCAATGTAAGAGGATATCCTGTCGATAGATTTGATAAGCCGAACGACCGAAGAGGGAGTGTTGTCTGATACACTGGACGGTCAGTTATAAGCGCAAGGTAAATCTAAAAGTGCCATAGACCATGTTAGCATCGAGCTGAATTGCGGCCTGAGTGTTAGCGGCGGGGACGTCCACCCGTCCACCCGCGTCTGATGCAGTCGGACGTCATGGTTTTCCTTAAGCCTAATAAAAAGTAGGCAACTTCACCGCTAAGCACATTGATCTAGGCGATAACAGAGGCGGACCAAGGCCATGAAAAAGGGGAGGGCGGTTGGTTTTTTTATATACACATATACCCTATACGTATAGGTAGCTTTAAAAAACATTTGAATCAAGCCTGAAATAAAACGCCTTAATAATCTGCAATATATATAGGTACTGTAAAACATACTTTAATGGTTATAAGCATTTTAATTGAACAAAAAAACTGATGTAAATATAATATAATAATATGTAGGTATGTACCTATAGAAATAACTAAACCATAACATAAAATAACAAATACTTTAAAAAAACGAAAACACATAAGTACTTTTAACAAAAACAAACTATAGTAGGTAATAAAATGACCAGAATCCTATAAAACAAAATCTAATTATTGTCTGTTTTTTTACTTGCAAATTTATCTATTATTTTTCTTCATCTATTTCAATATCCTTATGGATATTGAGTAATGCTAAGGCAGAAAGTCAATTGAGATATGTTTGTCCGTAAGTAAGACTTAATCGGTCTTAAAGAAGAAAAACTGCTGGCGTAGCATTACTTATTGGCAAGCAACCTAATATTATTAAAAATTATTATACGTGTGGAAATACATATATCGTCGCAGTATTTTAATGCGTCTAATAAATTGTCAGGGTCATTTTTTTATTAACAAACTCTTGCAACCAGTATTTTTTCCAAATCTGATATTCGCCTAACAAAATATTTAATAAAAGTTTCTCTTCAACAATATTAAATTAGAATAATAAACCCAACCGCTTTTTTTTCTTTCCTCGCCTTTCAAAATATCCTGGGCGATAATGCTACATACACGGGGGGTCGATCGCCCCTACCACCTTCCTCCTGAATCCTAGGCGATAATGCTACATACACGAGAGGTCGCAATTCCTTGATTGCATAACACTATCGAAAGTATTCTGGCAATCTTATGCCACAGAACCGATAACCCTACGCAATATTCACATTAAAACCAGACATCTTCCTTCCTGGTTGCAGCGATTACTCGAGGGTTGCGTGGACTTCAAAGTTAAAGAGAAATTAATTATGTAAATTCGAATTATTTGCTGATTTTATGTGCTGCTGCATGGGGCAATTACCTCTTTTGCGTACTGCATAATAAACACTATGATTTTTATTATACTTTAAACGCCTTAAATAATTTAAGGACTTATATTACAAAGATATTATCCCTGATTCTTTTATGCCTTGGCATCATTTAAATTTATTGTTCTAAGCACGTATAAGGTAGATTTTTATATTTTTAGGAATCGGAAGAAAGGCGCTCGAGTTTGTTACAAAAACTGAAAAGTGAAAGTGATCGAAATCGTGCAGAAGCATTAATGGAAGAATTAGAAAAATGTAGAAACGATTTAAAAAATGCAGAGAGCATCTTAGCAAGCGAACGAGATCAAAACCGCGAACTTTCTAAGGAAATGGAATACCAAAATACGGAGGTTAGTCGCGTAAATAAATAATCATAATAACAGTGTGTTAAACAAAATATACGAAATAATAACTTCGAGTAAAAAGAATATCCGTTTATTCAGCTCTCGTACACGTCAACAGATATCAAAAAAAATCATATCCTCTCTCGTCCCGTTCGAGTCCACGTCAAGTGCTCGATTCCCCGCTTGTTCCCGCTCCACAACGATCCCGTCTTTTCAGCATTCTTCCGGCGCCAGGCGGCTCCGTTTACATCAGCTTTTGTACCTGGTTTCTTAACACGGCCTTTCCTGACTTAACAGAGTGTTACCACTCGCTGTCGTCCCCAAGGGAATGCTGAAACGTATACATTCGTCTAAGATTTATTTATTTTAATTTTTATAATTTTTTTTTTTGGACGATGAAATACCAATTAATTAAGCAATTATAAGAAAAATCTGCGTTCAGGAACTGCCAAACTCGTGAAGTTTCCTAACCTAGGATAAAGAAATAAATGAACTGGGCCCAGTTTATGATGTTCAATTTGAATGAAATGTTGTAAATTACGTAAGTTATTAACAACTAAAACTATAATATTTAATAACCATGCTCGTCATGTTACCGTACACCCCGGCATTCAACATGACGCAAGAGTATGTAGGAGATATAGCTATCTACATGACCATCCTTGTTACTGCCCAAATCCATACTTACATCTCGGGCCACAAGAGTTACCGTCAATGACCATAGCCTTTCATATCCCCAACATACCCTCAAATCCGCCAAACCGGCACAAACCTCCAGCTTATTACAGCTAATCCTGATCATATCGGATCCAGGATCACATGTTGTCGATCCCTGCCACCCCGAAGTACCGTTGCTGAGTCCGACTGCTTCCAGGAATGTCCGATACCGCAAATCTATCCTTTCCCAGGACCTTGGTTATCTGGAAAGGGCCCCTCCACTTAGGAAGTAACTTCCGACTGGTGCCAACAGCTGGTGAACTAGTAATTCGTGTCAACACCAGATCCCCTTCTACATATGGATGACTCAAGGTACGGCGTTGATCAAATCGTTGTTTTTGATTCTCCTGGTACTGCGATTGAAAAACCTCAATCTGTTTCCGTATGGCAGTCACATCCGCGACGATTCCATTGTCGATGTCAAATTATCTCTGTGAACAAACTTTGTAACCCATCAGAGCTTCACTTGGTGAAACTCTGATAGCCTGATTAATTGTTCCGTTTAACCCCAGCTGAATATGTTTCAAATTTTCATCCCACCCTTTATCGTGTTTATTTGCACCCATTGTGGCCAAGGATTCGAGAATGGTTTTATTGTATCTTTCGACCTGCCCATTCCCACGTGGCAGAGCCACCGCATTTAAGTGATGTCTAACGCCTAATTTTATACAAAAATCCCGAAATTGTCCGCTCGTAAAAGAGGTTCCCCTATCAGTTATTAATCTATTGGGTACGCCGAAAACTTTAATGAAATCATCCAAGGCTTTTAATGTTTCTTTAGTTAAGGTATTTCTGACAGCATATAGAACAATGAATTTAGTAAATGCATTGATCAATACTAAGATGTGGGTTTTCCCTGCTTTACTCTTTATAAAAGGCCCAAAGTGATCAGCATGTACAGTATGAAATGGTTTTGGAATTTTCTTTATAGGATTTAATTGACCAGAAAGTTTCCCCCAGGATTTTTAAAATAGATGCAAGTTAGACAATTTTTGATATATTTCTTTACAAAACGTCGCATGTTTCTAAATCAATATTGTTTGCTGATCAGGTCATATGTTTTTGCCAAAGCAAAATGACCAGCATCATCGTGATTCATTCGCAGAAGTTGATACCTCGCTGACTCTGGTGCTACCCACCTCAACCCCAAGGGTGTAGTCTTGTATACTACACCCCCTTTTATTTGATAACAATGGAATGTTTCTTTATTAACATTTTGTTGAGCCGCTAGTAACCAATCTTTCTCTTTGATAACGGTAGCAAATACTCCCTTAGTGTCACATGCCACGTTTCTACTTAACGCGTCCACGTGTTGCATCTGAGTTCCGGACCTATGTGTAATTTGATATTGATATTCATTTAAAGCCATTACCCATCTACCGATTCTGGTATTTAGGTCTTGTTTTGAAAAGTTTGCTTTACGGCTGCACAATCGGATATTACTTGAAATTGTCGACCCAAAAGGTACTGACGAAAACGTTTTTCAGACGCAACTATAGCAAGGGTTTCCAATTCGAAAGACTGATATTTCTCCTCCTCTCTCGTTGTCTGTCGACTGAAATAAGACACGACCTTTTCACCCTCCGGACATGCTTATACCAGTATACCTGCCAGACCCAACCGAGATGCATCGGTATATAATTTTAACTCCTTTCCTGGGTCATATAAAGTCAGTACCGGTATCAAAGAAAATGTTATTTTCTTTGCCGGTACAGAGATCAGAGCTTCCTTTAGTTTGTCAAACGTCAATTGTTGTTTGTTTGACCGCTTCCATTCCGTATCTTTGTGCAACAGACACGAGAGAGGTTTTGCTAATAGTACGTAATTCTTTACAAAATTTCGAAAGTACCCCGTGAGTCCAAGGTATTGCCTCACGTTGTGCACATTTAGCGAAATAGGAAATTTCTCGACGGCCTCAATTTTTAATGAACAAGGACGAATTTGAGAATTGTTTATTTTATAACCTAAATACTGAATTTTTGCCTTGAGAAAAAAACACTTCTTAATATTTAAGGTAAACCCATTTTTGCTAAAAACATTCAAAACCTCACGTAAAATGGTAAGATTTTCTTCGACAGTTTTGCTCGGTATGAGTATATCGTCTAAACATACTAATACCTTGTTGAAACGTAGTTGACCTAAAGCTGTATTTAACATTCTTTGAAATACCATTGGTGCATTCTTTAGTCCAAAAGGGACTCTTAAATATTCATATGACCGTCTGGTATAACGAATGCACTGAGCGGTACAGATTCAGATGCAAGTGGAATATGATGATATCCTGAGAAAAGATCAAGGCTCGTGAAATATCTAAAACCTGACAATCGTCTTAATTGGTCTTCAATCAATGGTAATGGGTAAATTTCAGGTATTGTGAGTTTATTTAATGCACTATAGTCTACACATAACCGTTTTTCTCCATTCTTTTTAGCTACTAATAAAACATTACTGGCATAAGGAGAATTTAACTCTTGTATTATGCCATTTTTCAAAAGATCAGCCACAATTTCTCTAATTTGAAAGCGTTCAAAATCTGAAAATTGTCGAGGCCTAAATGCTATTGGTTTACTTGAAGTAAGGGTTATATTCATCTGAACGGATGGGCACCTCCCAATTTCATCAAGATTTTCAGCCATACAGTTGGGAAATTCACCGAAGAGATTTAAAAGGGTTTAAACCGCATGCGAATCTTTAATACCTACATTTAATACTGTCTGTGTAATCGAATTTATATTTATATTTTTTTCGCCTTCCTCAAAACACAAAAGATCGCCTTTTCTGATATAACTTAGGTCATATTGTTCAGTTAAATTTTGCCCAATCAAAATATCAACTTCCATAACACATTTAAGAGTCAACAAATCGGGTGACGCCATCGATACTTATTCTAGCACGTGAACTCAAAGTCGGCTTGATTGTGTGACCAAAAGCTGTAGCCAAAACAACACTGTTATTAATCGGATGCAACTCAAGAGACAAATTATTGGCCATCTGTTTCGTGATGAGTGAGCATTCAGTTCCAAAGTCAATAAAGCATTTACATTTGTGGCCCTTAATGATAATTTGTTTATAGAATTTGTGATTAGGTTTGTTCCCGATAAAATTAACATTTTCAATTGCAAGATTTCTAGAATCTGATTGTCTTTGTTGACAATCGCGTCGAAAATGTCCCTATTTCCCAATAAGGCAACGCAAGATTCCACATTTAGAGACGATTGTTTATTGCTAACTCTACTATCTAACGTTTTGAAATGACTTGCCAAAATTGCGGGATCACGGATACCAGCTGTTTCAACGGAAAATTTTATTTGGTGATCACTAACACCTCCCATAATCAGATTAATTTTATCTTCGTTAGTTAAATTTATCTTTAATTTATGAATTAAAGCCAACTTTCCAAAAAAATACTCATAAAGACCTACATATTCCAGGTTTTGACACGCATGCCATTATTTCCTTCAAAGATTTGTATAAGTCACGTTTGGGTTTAAAATTTTCAAGCAACATATTTTTCCATTCAACCCACGAAAATAATTTGGTAGGTAGCCCTCGGTACCAGATCTCCGCTGGTCCCCGCAATTTCGACAACGCTAGATGTGCAGCGGTTTTATCATCCCATTGATAGACAGCTGCAAATTTATCAATGGAATGTAATCACTCATCCACATTCTGCGTTAATGGATTAAATTCAACTATTACCGTTTGGGACATAGAAACACTTACCCCCGTCTTCTGTTGCGATATTTTTTTCGCTAACTTACTCGTGCCTTCAACGATCGCCTCGCTGATTTGTGTTGCTACTGATCCACTAACAGAACTTCGCTCCTCAGTTTCGGTCGATCGGCAATCGTGGCAACCAAATTGGCGGCCCCTGTCATCCCCTTTGTCAGGTCTGGAACGCTTACGTGCACCCTCGGGAATAGGAGACAGACGACTTCCACCCCGATCCTTTCTTGAAGCAGACCCACTCTTATGCATATAAGATGGTGACCTGTCTCGTTTGTCGTTATGTCTTCTGTCAACTGCAGAATGCCGCCTAGCACCCCCAATGGCCGACGATGCATGACACCATATACACACACTTATCACCGACACGTGAATCTTTTATTCCACTTCTGATGTTAAACAAAATATACGAAATAATAACTTCGAGTAAAAAGAATATCCGTTTATTCAGTACACGTCAACCGATACTAAAAAATCATATCCGCTCTACAACGATCCCGTCTTTTCAGCATTCTTACCAGGCGGCTCCGTTTACATCGGCTATTGTACCTGGTTTCTTAACAATTGTGTACGTATGAATTTTATTATTCATTAGTAGTATCTCGAAAGGCGGGTCAGTCGTATCACTCGTATCCATATTGAGGAACCATCGGGTCATATTTTCCTTAAGGTGAGGTGTCCTGCTTATATCTCGATATTCGAGTGTTTTGCCGTTGTCCTATCCTATTCAACTTTCTGCAAACCATCCATATCCTACTCAGAACACTTACTGGTCTATTCGAAGGGTTCAAATCCACGGAGAGGGAAATAAACCCTCCCTGACACTAGCATCTGGCCTCGGCGGTATAACTGTTTGCAATCATGCGCAGTTGTGTTTTATTATTAACTGTTTTGCAACGTTGTGTTATTTACCCATGTCTATAGCAAAGTTTACATAAAATTTTATTCTGTAGACTTTATCTATAGGGTCCAGCGAATTGCTTGCAAGAGATCTCGTGGTGTAGTGCTCAGATCCTGTGTTTGTGATATGACGTCCCGCGTTCTATTCCCGTCGGGAGCAGGATACTTTTTTTTAAAGGTTATGTTTGTTTCTTTTTGTAAATTTGGGTTAGTTTTATTTGGTTGCGCCCCGGAGCGCTCCCTTGATACGTCGCAAATAGCTGATCATAAAACGCAATTGTTCATGATTGGAAACAGTTATACCGCCGAGGCTAGACCCTAGTCTCCCTGACTCCTTGACATATTCCAGCTACCCGTGCCGCTATTATCTCACTCGGTAGATTTGTGTTTCTAGTGAATCTGGTAATCGGTTCAAAGGGGGAATTATCAAAATGCTCCCTGAACGTCAAAAACTATTCCTGGCATTTCTGTAATAGAATTATTTATTTTATTTTTAGATTTTGCAACTTAAAAAGGAGGTAGAAGAATTAAAAACTCAACTAAAAAAATCAAAAATTAGTAGAACGATTACGTCGAATGAAGAAATATCTGAAAATGCCAATATGAAAAACGACTATGATGCACTTAAATTACAATTAAAAAACGTCATGGAACATTTGGAGAAAAATTGCAGTAGCAATTCAGTTAAAAAAGTTTATCCTGAAATAGTAGCGGAAATAAAGGTTCAAATGGATAATTTCCTAGAGAAAATCGAAAAGGAAACTATAGAAAAAGGACTGATTGAAGAGCAAATTAGTTCTTGGAAGAAATTGCTAGACCAAATTGAATGTAAAGGTATTTAATTCGTACTTCTTCTTCGTGCCATTAGGTATTTGTATTGTTGTGAACTATCAGATTAGTCCAAGAGGCAGGAGTCTTTTCGATCTTATTTTGTGATAGAGACTGATTCTAACGCACCTAGTACGATGCCATATAAAGAACCACTGAACCGATCGTGCTGGAGCACCCGCTGTGGATGTTATTGCAATTGGGGCAAAATGTGAAAATTCTTGAAAAAAATGTTATTTAAAATTGTTTGATAGGCGCCCCAACATAAATATACTATATATTGACTGTTGAAACTATAGAACACATTTTATAGCAACCTTTTTTCCTAGAATCACGATCGGACAGATGTTACTTCTAGTGCGAATTTCCCCTAGGTTTTGCGCGAGAGTACATCCACCCCACAGTTCCGTTATGGGTCTTAATTAAACCAATAGGATTGCACAAAAGTGACAGTTAATGGGTGTAGCTAGATAAGCGTGGGGAAACGCATGGCTCTCCGCTCGCTTTGCTCACTTCGGAGGTGCCACCAACTGAAACTAACAAGGCATGCCCTAAATCAGTTCTACTCTGGTAGGAAAAGTTACTAGCTTTATTTTACATTTTTAAAATTTCATAAATTGCATCTAGCTCCACCCATTAACTGACACTTTTGTGCATGCCTATTTGTTTAATTATGACCCATACGGAACTGTGGGGTGGATGTACTTTCGCAGATTTTGCGGGCTAATTTTTAGTTTAGCGTGTTCAAACCCATTTTAGCGGATAGCCGATTTTTAGCTGTATTGTATTCTTACGGGTAGCAACCATACGAATGTTTTTGTGCTACCCTATAGAACTAGCCGCCTTGCCTCGTCTATGTATGAGTTATCGCCGCGCCAGCCGCGAAGATTCAGGGACGCTAGAATTATCTCGATGCCCTGGTCGAGAATCATATATTTTCAAGATCAAGCAGCAAGCAAGAAGGCAAGCAGATGGATGCATTTGTAGGCGAGCAAGGAAAATTGCAGAAAATATTGGACGGGCAAAATGAGAAATTTGAAAAAGAAGTAGACAATATACAAAAGGAAATGAAGAATCTTCAGGCAGAAGTTACCAGACTAAAAAATCAAGGATCCACCGAGAGGGTATTCGGCCCAGGACAGAATATAAAACCTCCAACGTATGACGGTCAAACATCTTGGACAATGTACAGAAGACAATTTGAAGCCGCTGCTGTTGCCAACGGCTGGAACAACGAAAAAATGTCTAGATCACCAGTGGTAGCGCTTCGCGGATCTGTCCTAGAACTACTACAGACCATTCCCATCAGCCAACAAGGGAAATGTGACATACTTGCAGCTGTCCTGGAGAGACGATTTGGAGACCAACACAGAAGACAACTGTATCAGGCACAAGTAAAGTCCCGACATCAGACGCCTGATGAAAACCTGCAAGAGTTTGAGGTAGACGTTAGACGTCTCATTCAATTGGCCTACCCGGGAGCAACGGAAGAATTTTAAGAGGAACTTGCTGCCCAATATTTCGTGGATGGTATCAGAGATCCAGAAACTCAGCAAATGCTACGTCTAGCCAAATTTGATAACAGCAGTGAAGCTTTGGGTAGAGCCCTAGAAATCGAGGCGGCCTGTAACCTGTAACATCTCCAAGCCAAAAATCAGGGTCGTATCCATCCAGGAAGAAAAGCCGACAAACAGCTGTGAATTAACTGAGATGGGCGAAATTTTGAAGACATTAACGGAAGTTCTTCAGGCCACGGGGACATTTCTGGAGCCAATAGAAGATAGGCCACGTAACCGAAATACATCAAATCAGTGCTATAGATGTGGCAGGACTGGGCCATCGAACATTAACTAACGATAAGAAGGCCCACTCAACGGGATGTGCGTGTTCAGAGAGCGCTACAAAGGAATGGTAGTTTATTTTCTTCGTTGCCTAGTAACGATCGGCGAACTTCGCCGCACACAGGTTGAATTTAAATAAAAGCTGGCCATAAACGATATTTTCGTTTGCAGTATATTTAATCAAATTTATGACGAAATTATTTATAGCACTGTAGTACTCTAGTTGGCTTTGGAAAAACACAGTTGATATCTTTTCAATTGTTTGCAGCGCCCTGTCAAACTTACGTTATGGTTTTTTATTATTATCACCAAATAAATATTTTGATAAAGTTTGTATTCAACTGGCTGTTTCAAAAATCTATTAACGTTTTTAATTAGTTATTATTGATAACAATAATCAAGGTTTGTAATAACTAAGAGAGTTTGATTTTGTGTTAATGATTTCACCATATTTCCGAATACAAATATTCTGGCAAAAGGATGAGCTGGTCTATGGCCGCCGCGTCAAAGGTTGCCTGCCAACATGATTGTTTTATTTGTATCATGGCTTGCCGATATTTTGTTAGTTTTCGCGCGGGAAATGAGACACACCGTTGACATGCCGATGCCGCCGCGGAGAGTGATCCTTCTTATCATATAGTTTTGACCAAATACATAATAAAAAGATAAAATTTGTACTATACTGCTAACGTGCTAACACAACGTTGAGGTTATGTGTTGGTGTTATACCTAATTGTGCAACAACTGAAGCCAGATTATCAGAATATGGCGCGTTGAAATGAGGATCCCTTAAGGAAGAGGTAATAAATACTTTGGCTGAATCAGCAGATAAAATTTATAATTTAGTTTTAATTTGTAAATATGGCTTTGATATTACCTTGTGAGAGTCAGAATATAAGCAAGTGTTTTTGAACAACAGCTGCACTGATGCTTCTAGATTTTTTTACTGGTTTGGTCCCTATTAGATTAATTTTTATAAATGGCGATAAACCTGAAATACTTGTATGGCAAAATTGCAGGCCCTCATCAACGCGTTTCGGTCGTCCACTTAACATTCATTTTGCTCGTGAGACTCCTGAATTAACCGTTGCAAAAACAAAATTTGGATCATCGAATTAAAAATTAAAACCCTTTTTTTACAACGAAGGAGCCCTTAATTTTCAAAATCATTTTTTAAAACAGTTTAAGAACATACAAATGATTTTTATACATGATTTTTATCGTTAGTGATAATTGATACACCCTATATATAAATATAGATGATGAGCCAATAATTCAACAATTATTTGTCTAAAACACGATATATTAAACGTGTAATACTTAATAACTTTTATGTCTTATTTCTGGTAAACTTTATTATGGCCAGCTTTCCTAGAAATTCGACCCGTGTGCGCCGGGTCCAAAGGTCACATGCCATAGTACGGGAGGCCACGACCAAAACCCTTTGTTATCGCTATCCGTTTAAAACCATAAAAAATTGATAAAACACACTAAACCATGAATTTTTGCCTTATCAACTAGTGGCCGAAAACGGTGCGTTTTAATGGGGCGCCGTTTCTGCTTTGCAAAAAATTAAGATGACAAAAATTTATTGCTATTTGTCTGGTTATTGGATAAATCAATTAATGTAAGTTCATATTGTAATAAAAATTTTCATATCAGACATCTGCGGTGTTGCACTTTTGTAATATGATAACCGGAAGTTGTATACACATGGGACCTTATACATTTATCGCTGTCCGATTGAAATATTTTTTAACATATTTGTTTAAGTGACTTTATTATGAAAATAATGTTTTCAGACATTTTCAAGGGTGCGAAAGCAAAAAAAAGTATTTAGTAAAATTTTTGACGGACCTGTCTCACAGCCGGTGATGCTGGTAGAATTTGTCGCTTGCGCGCAAACGCCACTCAGTCACCTGTTTATTTTGCAGTTCGACAGCAAGATAACCTTGTCTTTTGGCATTGTAATGTATAAACAATGCTTTTGGTTTTGGTGTCAAATATTAAATTCATTAAACACAATTTTCAATGTTTCCTGCTCAATTATGCTCAACAAAAGTTTGTCTGATTAGCAGGGTGCACAGGTTCATGTGTCTGATTTAAGCATTTTTGTGAAGCAGAATCGTCTTTCTATCATATATACCGGATTTCAGACAAATAGTGATAAGTTGCCCCTTCCCCAAAATGTTTACATATTACGCAATCTCATAAAATGAAACGCACCGTTTCATATTTCTGAAAATGGTTTTTAAGTATCAACTCACCATAATTAACGAAAGGAAATAGTTTTCAGACAGATAGCAAATAGTATATTATTTTATATGGAGGAAAAGTGATACTTTTCATGGCGCGCTCGTGTTTAACAGCCGAACGGAGTGAGGCTGGTAATAGAGAGCAAGCCATGAAAAGTAACTTTTCCTCCAAATAAAATATGCTGTTTTTTCTTCAAATGTCGACAAATTAATGCAAAAACATCTCTTTTTAATAGTAATAATATCTAATTATTATTAAAGATAAATGGGTTCGCAAGGCGGCTTAGACCACGGTCGTAGGTGGCCTTGCTTAGACCGGTGTCGGTGAATATAATGTAACATAAAGCTGTCAGTGGACACTGTCAACAATAA
The DNA here is from genome assembly GCA_016904865.1 of Pissodes strobi. Lineage (NCBI taxonomy): Eukaryota > Metazoa > Arthropoda > Insecta > Coleoptera > Curculionidae > Pissodes > Pissodes strobi. The sequence continues at coordinate 20,009 of JAEQML010061736.1, forward strand.
TTATTTTTTTAAGATTCGTCTCCGATTGCGTTTTAATTCCGTATTGATAAGCAGTTATTGAGTAAGTTCGATTAAATAATAACCAATTTGTTCCTAAATTAGTGATTTTTAGAAATGCAGTCACAAATTGAGTGATAAATACAAATTGTAGTTCAATAAATCTTGAGTTGTTGACGCTTATTTTGTTGTCTGTTTGTATTGTATCTATGTTGCTATGACAACACTTTTACCTCCGCCGGCGGAAAAGTGAAGAGTAAAGCTCCGGCGGAAGAAAAACGAAACTTTACGGCCGCCTACACAGTCGAGTAATGACGGATTTACTGACGTTTGAAGAAAAAAGTTTTTTTCTTTTGTGATTTTTATTTATTTTTGTAATTCGCCTATGTATATGCACCACTATTTTTTTTCTGATATCCAAAAAAATATATCATTTACACTATTATTTAATAGCATATCGAAAAGCAGACAGTTTGCTATGAGTTTTCGAATTGATAATAACTTTAAAAATTAATTAAGGGCATAAACACCACACAAAATGTCTGAAAATACCAGTTTTCGAATCAAAATAATAAAATTACCTAAGCCACAAAGAAGTTTGCGGATAGCAATTGTCGAAAAATCTTGATCGTGGCCTCCCGAACTACCAGTATCATGCTAGTTTTCGCGCGGGGAAGGAGGCATACCGTTGACGTGCCGCCGCGGAGAGTGAATCTTCTTATCGTTAGTTAATATTCGATGACTGGGCATTTCAAAAGAGACTGCCGAGTACAACTACGGTCTAGATCTCCATCCAGAGACACTAGGGCCCCCAAGTCAAATCAGGAAAACTTCAATTAGTCAACATTGCGGGGCGGAGCCTAGGAAAAACCGCCGACAGTCTAACTATTAAAGGAAAGATCAAAGGAAGAGAAAAACAATTACTGTTGACACTGGTGCGGCGGTATCTTTGATAAGGTCCAACAGAGTAAATAAAGTAGTTCTACCCATATCATAGTTTTACGTACGGTTACCGGTGAGACAGCTGAAGTACTTGGGGAAATGGATATTGAACTTCAACTTGGAAGAGTTAAATTATACCACACAGTGTTAGTAGCCGACATAGAAGCCGGATTTATTTTGGGAATTGATCTCATTGGCCAACATGGTTTCTCTTTTGACAGCAAGCTTAATCTTCTGAAGTTTGGCACCGAAGAGTTCATCCTTACCAAAACAGACGATGGCATACCGACTAAAGTAGTGGCGGCATGTACTGTCAGAATAAGCGGAAATACCGAGCAGATAAATTTTGGGAAATTGGAGAAGGATTTTGGAGGCTGTATCGGACTTATCCAACATCACGATTTGCCTTGCAAACACCTCGTAGGCAAAGCACTACTCAAAACCTACGGTGAAATACCGATAAGGATAGCAAATATTTCATCCAATGCCATCAAAATCAATAAAGGAGATGTAATAGCCACTTGCGAGCAGGTACAATGGGTAACCAGTTGCGAAACGCGGTCAGAAATAACACGCTCAACATCATCTAAGGAAATCCTAAAACATTTCCAGAAGTCGTGGCATCATCTGTTTTCCGAAGAACTGAAGGAAGCTACACAATTTATCAAAGAGCAGAGCACAGCCTTTGAAAGGAAAAATGGCAATACTGGAAGAACGAACATCATAAAACATAAAATCGACACTGGAATTGTTCACCCCATACGGCAGTATCCTCGGAGGTTACCAGTGACGAAGCAGCAAGAGGTTACCACATTAGTGGACAAAATGCTTGACGATGGAATTATCAAGCATCATGGTCTTCTCCTGTTGTCTTAGTCACTAAGAAGGATGGAACTACCAGATTCTGCGTGGACTATAATAGAAGGCTCAATGACGTCACCAAGAAGGACAGCTATCCACTTCCCAGAATTGACGACACGTTGACGACACCAGCAGGTTCTAATTGGTTCTCAACACTAGATTTAAAGAGCGGCTACTGGCAAGTAGGCATTGACCAACAGGATAAGGAAAAGACCTACTGGAAATGGTTTATATCAGTTTAAAGTTATGCTCTTCGGACTATGCAATGCCCCCGCTACTTTTGAGCGTCTTATGGAAGCTGTCCTACGAGGCCTCACTTAGAAGACATGCCTGTTCTATCTTGATGATATAATGGTAATGGGAAAAACTTTCGAAGAGCACCTACAAAACCTGAATGAAGTTTTTACTAGAATCAAGAATGCTCAGTTCTTGCTAAATCCAAAGAAATGTTTTCTTTTCCAACAAAAAGTTGAATTTCTGGGGCATGTCGTGTCATCAGAGGGGATCCAAACCGATCAACGAAAGATTACAGCAATCAAAGACTGGCCTCGTCCTCGCGACAAACACGAACTGCGGAGCTTCCTTGGATGTTGTACTTATTATAGAAGATTTGTCGAAGGATTTGCAAATATAGCTGCACCTCTACATAAGTTCACTGAAGAACGAGCAAATTATAACTGGAATCATAACTGCGTTCAGGAAATTAAAAGCGGCTCTATGTTCTAGTCCAGTATTGGGATATCCGGAACAAAATGGTAAATTTGTATTGGACACAGACGCAAGCAACACCGGCATCGGAGTGCCCGAATGAAGACACGTTATGATCTCAAAGCTAATTCTATGGGATTTCAAATGAACAATATAGTCTGGTTATATAATCCGCAAAGGAAGAAAGGCTAACGCCATTATGGGAAGGGCCCTATACAGTCATCAAAAGAATTAATGACGTAGTGTATAGAATTCAACGTAGCCCCAGAAGCAAACTGAAAGTTGTCCACTTCGACAGGCTGAAAGCATATCACGGACATGAAGTAGCTGATCGGGACGATCAGGATTAAGAGGGAGGCAATGTTACGGCTAGCAACCATACGAATGTTTTTGTGCTACCCTATAGAACTAGCCACCTTGCCTCGTCTACGCCAGCCGCAAAGATTCAGGGACGCTAGAATTATCTCGATGCCCTGGTGGAGAATCATATAGAGTGGCCTCGCTCTTCCCGAGTATTCGTGATAGACATTAGATGGTATATAAATAGCGGATAGCGCCGAATTGTAGTTAGTTAATCATTGAGTGTTCAATTGTAAAGAGCTATTAGTGGTAAAGTTATAAGAGTTGTTTAGTGTGTTTAATTGTGTACAATGGTAGAGAATAAAGAGAGTAATAGTTTAAAATAGTAAAAGTTGTAATTTCGTTCAGAACCAACAGGAAAAACGTAACAATATGATATTTTAGCTATAAATTAGTGTTTTATCAAAATCCCTAAGATCTTTTTCTAAAAATGTTTACCAGGTTTTTGAATATTGGAAAACATTACACGGCTCATTCCATCAGAATAAAATAATTTATATAAATCATCTACACGGTTATAAATATAGAGTATACCAAGGCAAAATACTAAGAATAGCAGAACCACACTTGTCATATTTTGGTCGCGAAGAAGCCGGGACAAAAATTGTGTTTCATGTTTGCAAGTTGAATTTTGATCCCCATGTTACAAGAAAATGCTCAGGCACCGATATTTTCGTTATCACGTTGGGAAATATGATTATTCATGTTGTTACTGGAAATCATCGAAAATTCATCAATATCAAGTTATATGAAAAATTTAGTCCAGATTTATGTACTTCGTTGACGGGGGTACAGGCTCTCACGGGCTGTGATTTTAATCCAGCAGTCTATCAAAAAGGAAAAAAGAGCCGTTTAAGGTTTTGCTAAATTCCCAAACGTATATCCAAAACTTGAGTAATACTTCAAATTTACCCAACTGAATCAATTGTTTGCTTCATTGGAAGATTATGTTTGCAAATTGTACACATTTGACATTAATGTTGTTCGTACAGCAACTTTCACGAAAGCATTTGGCAGTAATGATAACGAGAATATACTGCACATAGAAAAAGGAATTGATAGTTCCATGTTCCCGCCTGTCTGAACTGCATCATACATCGCCCATCTTTGGAGTCATGCACATCTTCCAACACCATCAGAGTTGTCGCCTTCTGAGTATAGTTGGGAAGAAAGATGATATAATATTTTTTCAAATGATTTGCGGGAGATCAAATTATGGTCACCATCTATTAAAAGCATCACAAGTATTAAAGGTATAAAAAAAACCTATTTTTTCTATGCTTTCGGGAGAACATCTTCATTAACATGATTTTGATAATTGATTATTTTTTACAGATGACAATGAATAGAGGAAGATGACATCGAAATAGGTGATTCAAATGATGAACGTGAAAACGATGATGAACATTTTTTTTTTCTTATTAATTCATTATAATTATTTTAATTTCCATATATGAAAAATTAATTAATAAAAACAAATCTGAGTTTTACGCGTTAACTTTATCTACCTGTATTTCTGGCAAATTTTAATCAGCTGAGTGCATATCGGGGCCGACATATCGTCAGTCGGACAACTAAAACTTCTGTGCACGATTAAATGTGTGAGCGTAATTATGCTTTATTGCTCCACCTGACTGTCTTTGTCGCAGGATACGTATGGCTAACTATTATCTACATATTTCTACATGACTTATAAATCATGTAAAAATTCCACTTGCTTTCAAATTATTATTTTTTCAATTCTGATACTAGTTTTCATGACCAGCGAACGTACAACGTTGCCTCCATGTCATAGCCAGCTACCTTTTTTAAAACTATTTGACATATATACATATATATATATATATATATATATGGGATCGTACTATGTATGTTGGAATCAATCCCTATAATAAAGTCAAAAAGTTCCTTGCCTCTTCGACTGAATGAAAAATTGGATGTACCAATATTTTCGGATGCAACGAGTGGATAATTCATCGTCAGGTGCTCGTGTATGCCACAACTAATTCGTGCACATAAATTTTTCGAAATGGAGCCATTTCAGACGTTTCTTCTTTTTCTTGGCGTCTCACGTAAAGAATTATTAACTTTTTCTTTTGCATTTTTTATTTATAAATTTTGCTTAGTTTTAGATATTTTTCGTGTGTTCGTTTATGAGAAACGATATTTTCGCAATTCGACAAGATAAGAAGTTAAACAAATAGTCGTGTTCACTTGCTAATTCTTTTCTGGTCAATGCATTTTGTATCCGATATGTCCTTACTACCAGGTATCAGTCTAGATTATTTCTAGTACAAATTTTTAATCTTTGAACACGTTCTAAAATCTGAAACACATGTCGATCGAAAGGATTTTAATTGGTATACGTGATAACAGCGCATTTTGAGAGTGGAATGTTTTAAATTTTAGATATATCTGAAATATCTAACACTATATAAGGGATAAAAATACAAATATCGAAAGTGAA
>MU193130.1:0-20186 GCA_016904865.1 Pissodes strobi
CCCTCCCAAAAATGGGAGGATGGTCAACCGGCATTTTTCCTCTACTATTGCTTCAATTAACCAATGGTCGTGACTAATGAACGATGTTACTCAATACCAGACAAAGCTGTAATAAGCAAATCATTTAAGAGCCATAGAAAAACACCGAACAACAAAAATCTGGTACTCGCAACTTGTTCTAAATTGATATGGCGTCGTCGTACCGAAGATAACATTGACAGGGTGTAAATTAAAACTATCCTTTGACACCTCATTAGAGCCGAAGTTTAACATAGTTTATCGCTGGTATTAAATGAGAAAAAACGGGGTCGTTAGAAGATCATCATATTTCAAAGATAACTGGAGGCGGAGTGTAGCTCGACATAAAACAGACCTTTTTTACCCGAGAAAGAGACGAGAAGATACGGCGTGTCGAATAAATAAATTACTTTCCAAGCTTTCTTGAAAATTGTTTTATATTGTATTACATTTCGAACGTGTTTTTAAAAAGGATCTAGAAATCGCTTGGATTTGCCATCTTTTACTTCTTTCCCTCAACAGTCCACGAGTTTAAATGACGAACTAAGGTTAATTACTAATAATAATTTAGTTTCAATTGTGTATCTTCATTTTTTTCGTAAGATTCTATTAATTTTTATTTTTTCGAAAAATGAATCGAAATGAAAATTTTTCTAATGTGATGGTGATGATTTCGTAGACATACAGTACTGGCGACTAATATTTAGAGATTTGTGCATCGGAGCGTTCCGCCTACCTATTACCCGTCACACACAGCCATTATTTAATGTGCATTAACAATTCAGGCCCATATACACCGAAGCGCACAAACGATAAATAAATTCCCTCCCACGAGAAATATGACGACCCCCGTCGTACACGATTCGGCCGGGCAATTAGTTAAATTCTATTAAAGTATTACATTTCTCCGACGGATCCATTTATTTAAACTAGTTTGTTAAACATCTCTCGGTTGGATCCCGGGCGCCACATACCGCGGGACAGGATGCCCGTAGAACAATGCCCCGAGGAGGAATTCAAGATTGCACTTTTTCAATTTTATTGATTATTTTGCGACTTCTTCATGCGTTTGTTGCTCGCTCATTGAAAAGCAACCAATGATAAATATTGATTTTTTCGTCCAATAATAATCACTATATATTTAGTATTTTCACTTTATGGGTTACTATTGGTTAATTTGGGTTAAAGTGAGTTAGTTTTTACCTCGGTTTTTACAACAACTCCTAGAGTACAATTGCATAAATTAAAGTTAGCGAAGTACATCTAAGAATTGTTTTTAACCCAAACCAACTTTCTGTTTTGTTTTAATTCTTTTTCTTTATTATTCGGCGATTGACATGTCGTCTAAAAATGTAGAAAATTCCGTCTACTTCCGGAGATATCCGTAAAAAAACGAAAATCAGCTATTTTATTTATATTTTTTTTTTCTCCTTTTGTTTCAAAAGATAAAGTAAAATAAACGTCACATTATTATTGCCACTTTTCCTCCTCTACAAGATCAACAGTATCAAATTCTAAATCCGACGTTTCGCTTTGGAGGCCCCCCTCATTAACTTCAATTTTTAATACAGACCTGGATTTTTTATTTGATTTTTTTAAAAGCTTTTGGTCTCTCAAAACCAATGATGCAACACACGTCAATAAATCAACAAAACTAAATTTTTTCCATAAGAGATAATGTGTTAATAAGAGATGTTTGTTACCACTAGCGGACAAGAGTGTGATACATCGTTGGTTTTGGGAGATCAAAGGCTTTTAAAAAAGTGAAGGAGGCCCGAAAGCGAAACGTCAGATTTAGAATTTGATACTGCCATATCTTGCAGAGAAGAAAAAGTGGCAAACAATTTATTTTTCATTATCTCTTCAAGCAAAGGCAAAAAAAATGAAAATAAAATAGCTAATTTTCGTTTTACGGATATCTCCGGAAGTAGACGGAATTTTCTAAATTTCTCGACAGCAGGTCAATCACCGTTAAATTGCACAACTTTGCCTCAATTTAACCGACTTCGTATCTCTTATAGTTGTGCCACAGATTAATAATCTGTGGTTGCGCTTCGAATCGTATCTCGTACGGACTTGGCGAGACGAGCCCGAGTTGCGCCGCGAGACGTGCGCGAGGCGCGCCAAGCCTGTACGCTCCTTTATATGGTGCGCTTCGAATTTGTAACACCCTGTATATAAATTTAGAATTTCATGCAGAATTAAAAAATCTATGAGAATACAGGATGTTCTGCTTAAAACAATGTTATTCCATCGTGTCACACTTCTTTAGGACACCCTATATGTTTGAAAATAATTATATGCGTGTATCAGAATCGCGCCGGAACGCGATTTTTAACTAATGCGATATAGACTATAGAAGCTATTATAGGACAGGACCCTGCATAAACCTTTTCTCATATTTCTGAATAAAATTATATACATAAAAAATATGTTTTTTATAAGGTATTTCTACAGGGTTTTTCTCTATTTCGAGAATTAGAAGCAGCTTAAATTGCTGAAATTCTGCGGATCGGAAAAATCCCTGGGAAAAAAATATGTCTGAATATACCGGGCTAGTAAAGCCGCGTAAGCAAGCCATAGTGATTCATTTCAATACTTTGTATTTTATTACTTTATCCAAATCCACGTGACGTTCTGAAAAATCTGATTGACGTTTGACATTTTTGACAGACTGTAGAATTCGTACGGCCAAATTTTGAGCGAAACATTGTGCACTTAGTTACTTTTATAGTTTTTCAAAAGCTATTGTCTTCCGACTTAATCGGAAAATATAAAATGTCAAACGTCATTGTCTCGAAAACTGTCTATTCTAGACCCTAAATGCGGGGTATCAGAATATTCAGAATTTGTCCTAGATTTTGACACTGCATATACAAGGTATTTCGTAGAAAAAACACAAGTTTGTTAACCTACGCGATTTTTACGCATCCTGTATATTGAAATATATTTTTGCGGTGGCTCTTTAAATACGCACAATTTTTCTAGCTTTTATAATAAACTTTTCCGAGATTGCCCAAGTTTAAGAAAGATAGCTAGAATACGAGTCTATGTATGGAGATGAGAGAAAAACCACCTTAAAATTTTGGTGTGCATGCTAATTGAATTTTTTAGAATTTATTAGCATATCTTAGAATTATCAGAGTTTTTTTGATATTTTTTAGCATTTTATTTCTATAAAATGTTACTGGATTGAATGACGCTTAATTTCCTTGCCATTTTCCCAAATGATTATTTCGATGCATAGCTTCTTATTTTTATTTAACAGTTAGCATTTCGAATTATACTTTCGGAACGCACGTGGTAAACGAACCAGACAATTTTACAGAGGTTAACTGTAATTTTTTTATAAAGAATACACCCTGTATTTTGCCTTAATCTACCCCAGAGCGTGTACATTTGCATTTTTCTAGCTTTTTTTATAATATTCCACGCCAACACAATATGCCCTAATTTTTCCCGAAATAATAAAATATGGTACCACATCATAGGCCAGATTTAATCTCTAGTCGCTTTTTCTGGCGAATATTAATGCGTCACCGAGGGATGGGTCGTGTTAAACATAAAACCACGTTTGGTTCTACGAAGTCGTTCGGTCGTAAACACGCATTAAAAAACACGACTTAAGGTGTCGAATGAGTGTACAGGGATTAGGAAAACATCTGGCAAAGAAATACGGATTTTAATTTGATGGGAGTTTATATATAATAAGGAGCGTTATTTCAATTAGTTAGAAACGAAGTGAAAAATTAGGAGCGACGTCTATGATGATGCGAGATTGAATTTCAACATAATTTATCGTGATGCTGTCGATAGTGCTGAACGTTCCTAGCTACTTTAGAGAAACGTAAAAATCATTCCATTTTTACATGTTACATGTGCAGAACGACAATAATGATACTACTTTCGAATCTTTCGATTGCATCTTGCATCGCACAAGTGCCCCCTGGGACCGGTTTCTGAGCCTGTGCCCTTCATCAGCCAGGCTATCCTTCTGGGAGTCTCAACACAAGAGACTCAACGACGATGCAAACGCAGGCAGTACCTAGTTCATATAGAACTTCAATAGGCCGCCAGATGAAACATCTGGCGCCATCTGTGTGGGACTCTGAGACGCTACGAATCGCTTCGATAGTAAGCGACCACTGAAAAATAACACTGGCACATCAAGTGCTCGGATATATTGTAAATGCGATAATATGGCAACCATATTTTCGCTGGTTCTTGATCGGTAATATAGCAGCATGTTTGATATCCTGTGCACAGAGTTGCCAATTCTACAGATTTGCGACATAATCTATCGTTTTTTGATATTTATTTCAGTCATGTATTTAAAAAGGATAGGAAGTATTAGATGATATATTTATATTATACGAATATACTGTGCCTTCAAATACATTTAATAATCCATTGTAAGTGATGAAAACGTATGCAACACGGATTACATCATAAAACATCAAGCGGCACCGAGAGCGGCACAGATAGAGCGATCTTACAATTTGGGAATCCCTCGGGGGATTACGCTACACCGGCACCGGGGAAGTACCGAAGTATGTATGTTTTTATTGGAATAACCTATTTATGTAGCATAAAAGCAATTTGCGGTAAGGGGGGGGGGGGGGGGGGGGAATTGATAGTTCTTGCTTTTTATTCGCCAAAAACAGTTCATCTAGTAGTGAACATAAAAATAAAAATAATAAAATATATCCTAAGAGGAATGGGAAGTCTATTGCTCGAATTTTGGTTTTAAAAAGTAAAAAGGGTTACGAAATGGTTTGTTTCATGCGGTTGTCTTAGGCTTCTCTTTAGGTTCAAGTTCCATTTGTTCAACGGTTGAACGATTGGGTGCGTTCACAAATACATTACGCGTGTTTAAGCTCCCTTTGCCGATACAAAAGGACTAAGTGCTCACAGAATTTTAGCTCGTGACGTCATGCATTTAGGCCTTTGCTATTTGGAGCGAAGATGTAGGAGGAGGGCTTGCGGGTGGTAGAGAGATCACAATCGAGGTGCGATTAGTTCCAACCGAGGGGGTAGTCACTAGGGTAAAATTTGTGACAAGATTGCGAAAAGTATGGGATTGCGAAAGATTGCGACGGATTGCGACAGATTGCGAGTTTTTGAATAAGATTGCGAGAGAATTCCAAGGATTGCGAAAAACTCCCAAGGATTTCGAAAGACTCCCAAGGATTGCGAAAGACTTCCAAGGATTGCGAGGGTTTTCTAAAGATTGCGAATTCGTTTGCGTGTTCTTTAAAAGTGTCTTGTAAATTGCAAAACGTATACTTAGTTTTACGTCCGGGTTTAGGGAGCTATAGGTAGGTTTGTTATGGAAACTAGAAATATTCTTCAATATGAAAATATAGGAATAATTCCTACTAATTATTAGAAGTGTTAAAACATGGACTTTGGTTAAACAAATATCAACAATAGAGATCAAATAATGATTTATTACATTATGAACCAGGTTCAAATTTTGGACCCCAATTAAAAAAGAAATACAAACGTTCTAGGGTAGTTTATCCATTATCATTTGTTAATTATGAAACAAACCAATGAGCACAGAGACATGGTTCTGGCAATGCATGCATGTTTATGACAACTTTGTGAACAGGATAAGTTTAGGTAACATCAAAATTAAATAGCTTATTTTTGGTCTTTTGGAAATCCCTTGAATGTTATATGAACTATATAGGTATACCGGGTGACCACGAGATTACTGGCCACTGACCAAAATATATTTTGAGATTTAGGGAGCTTACAGGAAAGGCTATAAGGAAAAAGGTAGGCGTAAAAACAGTAATTAATCACTTCTGGTCATACTGTAGTAAATGGAACACCCTGTATATTTTTGCTATTTTCGATTACCTATTCATCAAAATCTAAGTCATGTAACCCTCCCTATACCTATGATAGTTTCTGATACAGGACGTTCTACTAAAATTATTTAAGTGAATGCTGCTTAAGTGTCAAATTTAAAAACACTTCCGGATTGCCTACAGGTAAACTGAAAGTGAAAGTTTTAGTAGTTTAATGGTTAATATACCGCAAAAATATTGGGGGTGTTTCATTTAAAATAACAAAGTATTACTTCCGGTTGGACCGAAAGCAGAGCTGCCGGAAGTGACCCATTAATTATTGCTTTTACGTCTATTCTTTTCTGTATGGTCATTCCAGTAAGCTCTCCAAATTTCGTATTGATACATTTTTGTATAACGAATAAAACGCCTGGCTAGGAATTTCGTGGTCTCCCGGTTTACAGGGTGTCCCATTTCATTGTTTTGTGATGCTCAGTTGTTTGTTTGAAATTCATTATAAGGTAAACAGAGAAAGCCATAGCTTATTTGGATTAGATTGTGCATTCAAGCAAAACAGGTACAAATAAATAAAAAATAAATATTAAAAAATACAAAGAAAAAAACTTAAAAACATAGGTACGTATGACCCCATTACCCAAAATTGACCTCAATAAATTAACTTTAAAATGGTCTAGTTCAAAAATAGCAGGTCAGAAAAACACAGCCGAAATCAGAAATAGGAACTTGCGCATTTAATTACAAATAATCTTGAAGCAATTTTTTGCAGCCTTAAATTTCTGTTCCATTTCTAATTTTTGATGCCGTTTTTGATAAAAAGGCTCATTTCCCAATAGTGATATTGGCTCGTAAAATGTGAACTTATTTTCCACTATTTGAGTCTTCATTTTTCTCTTTTGGCCAAATGTAGGTGTCGAGGGACGACTTAAGGAATTTAATTTTGTTGGAACTCTTATCAATTTCCTCTACAGCTCTACCAATGTACCATGTCCGTAAATAACATACTGGATATTAATTTTCCAAACGTATATCAATAAAGCCTTTGTTGACATTTTATCTTCCTTTCAATTCTTATTTTTGTTTTTCAAGGAACCCCCCCCACCTCCTCCATTCTCTTACACCGAAGAAGACAGTCGCTTGAAAGTGTTCCTAGCTTCTTAGAAAAGAGCCAATAAACGAGTGGATTTCTTCACTAGCATTTCTTTGTTATTGACTTTAACACCTAGAAAAGAACGATCTTCCTTTTGTTTCTTTTTGCTCCTTAATATTTAACTCAGTAATACCTTCTAAATCCTCAAATACATTCTTTTCATTGTCAATATCTTGTCTGACTTCCTCGTTTACCGTTTGCACCCCTATATCTTGAATTCATACAGAGATTCATACTCGGATTCATATTCATAGTTTTAGAGATATTAAATAAAAACTATTTTTGCGCATTTGCGCTTCTATGTTCATACCTCGGTTCGGTACATATAAAAACAATTTTGGAGGCCATATTATAGTTTTTATCTATGATCTTTAAAACCGAGTTTAAATTATGTATTTCAGATATTTTTATGAATATCGATATGTAGGTTTTGCTCGCAACAATATCTTTTAATTAAAAATTTAAAACTGATGGTACTGGAATTTCTCATACAGGGGTGTGTCAGTGGAAAGTCGAGTGGGAGTAAAAAATCAATGTCTTACTAAATATAGGTCAGATTTATTTATGTAGCAGTGGAACACATACAGAGTGGGGCGTAAGTTTGGAAACCGCTGTTTTATTTGGAACCACAAATTCTTTTGCGACAAAATTAAGTATGGGGGGATTATCCGGGGGATTTCAAAATGTTATCGGCAGTGTTGCCACTCTTTCAGATTTTTTTCGACCATAGCCAAATGTCAAATTTTAAATTTATTTTTTCAGCAATACAGGGTGAAAGAAATTCTTTTCTCACCATTAGGATCTCGGAAACCATAAGAGACACGAAGTCTGTTAAATGGGGACAAAGTTGCGCAATTTAAGAGTCATTGATATGCCGTTGAGAAATTTATTAAATTTCGACTACCTCCGAAGATATTCGTAATAAACCGAAAATCAGCTATTTTATTTTAATTTTTTCCTGACTTTATTTAAAGAGATAATATAAAATGAATTTAACACTATTATTGCCATTTTTTCTCCTTTTCAAGACGGCAATATCATATTTGAAATCTGGCGTTTCTTCTCCGGGCCCCCATCATTAACTTTTTAAATACGGACCTGTATTTTTTATTTCATTTTTTAGAAGCCTTTGGTTTCCCAAAACCAACGATGTATCACACTTGTCCAATAGCGGTAACAAATATTCTTATAAGTGAAATCGAGTCAGAAAAGATTGCCCTATGTCTAACACATTATTTCTTATGGAAAAAATTTAGATTTGTTGATTTATTGATAGGTGTGATACATCGTTGGTTTTGGGAGACCAGACTTTTAAAAAATTAAATAGAAAATCCAGGTCCGTATTTAAAGAAATATTGGACAAGTGTGATAGATACATCGTTGGTTTTGGGAAACCAAAGGCTTCTAAAAAATGAAATAAAAAATACAGGTCCGTATTTAAAAAGTTGATGGTGGGGGCCCGGACACGAAACGTCAGATTTAAAATTTGATACTGCCATCTTATAAAGGAAAAAAAGTGGCAATAATAATGTCAAATTCATGTTATATTATATCTTTAAATAAAGTCAGGAAAAATTAAAATGAAATAGCTGATTTTCGGTTTATTACGAATATCTCCGGTAGTCGGAATTTTCTAAATTTCTCAACGGCATATTGGTGACCCCTAAATTGCGCAACTTTGCCCCCATTTAATAGACTTCGTATCTCTTACGGTTGCCGAGAACCTAATGGCGAGAAGCAAATTTATTTCACCCTGTATAGATTCCCCACTCCAACGCCAGTTCAGTATACTTAGTTCATGTCAGATAGCTAGCAGTGTATAAGGGATAGTCTGTATACGAACTGGTATTATACAGGGTGTTAGTTAAGTGCGTGGCCAAACTTCACTCTTTGAGTGATTTTAGAACGAAAAGTTTATATAAACATAGGTCCGGAAATGCATTGTTTCCAAAATACAGGGTGTTCAAGTTTAAGAAAAAAACGGTAGTGTACGCCGCTGACTTTTCTAATTTTGGTATTTATTTCGTATTAAGGAATTAAAAATACAACTTTTTTGTCCCTTGATTTATTTTCGTACCTTGCTTACTCTTTAGGGAAAAAAATAAAAACCACTATTACATGTCCCTAGTAGCGCAGCGAAATAGGGCGAAAAATAGTTAAAAAAAATTTTTTGAGGTATAACCAGATGAAACCTTCATGGCATTATTGAATGCGTCATTGGACATCCTGAAAGGCCATTTACGACTTTTTTTAACGGTACCGATTTTTTTAAAATCGAAAAATGTATAAATTTTGTGAAAATAAAAAAACGGACTTTTTATTACTTACTACGTAATATCTTCGGAACTGTTTGACATATTTTAATTATTTTTTTTTTGTTTGAAAGCTGACACATTAGCGCATGTGACAGCATAAAAAATATATAAAAACAAGTTTTGTTTAAGAAAGAAACAAAAGGGAATCTAATAGTTTCGTTTCCCTGGTGATGACTTTTTGACGAATCGAAAAACTTTTTTATTTTAAAGAATTTCGACACATAGTCTGCGAACAAAATGACGCAAGAAGTATAAAAATGTTTTCTAAAAAAACTGCTACAATGTACAATTCATATTTTAGGTAATATTGAATGTTCAATAGAGTAAAACATTGCGCGCTTGTTGCTAGGCCTCCGCGGGGATAACACCGCGTCATCGCGCTCGCCAGTGTGCAGTACAGTAACACAAAGGTCGTAATGTGCAGCCATAATTTTGTAGAATTCGTTTGGAGCTATAAAAAAAGGGAAATGGATTGTTTATTATGTGGACAGTTATTAAACGATAATGACAAACTCGTGCGAAAACACACAAAAAAAGGACTGGAAATGATTGTTAATGCCGCAGAAAAGAGAAAGGACTGTTTTAGCAAATATATTTTACAGAATAAGGATAAAGAAACTAGTTTAGGCGGCTGTATTAAAGTTAAATATCACGTGGCCTGTAGGAAAGCATATACCAGTGAATAAAATATATCTTCTGCTTGTGAAATAAGTAACACTTTACATGAAAATATTCCTACTAGTTCTAAAACAAGAAGTAGTGACACTCTTTTTGATATAGGAAAAATGTGTCTGATTTGCAATTCGTGTGGAGTAAGAAAAATGCAGTAATTAACCTCTATTCAAACCGGTAAGTCTTTACAAATTTTGGCATTTTGTTTCGCAACAGAGTGCATAGTGCACCAGATGAAATGAAATTTAGTTCAGCATAAATGAAATTTAGTTTACCTAGAGATAATCTCGGCCTACATCGAGTTATTTTATTATATAGGTATGATTAAAAACATTTCTGCTTTGTGCTCACGAATTGGCAAAAGATTTCATTTTCAAAACCATAATTTATGTTTACATCAGAATTTGTTTCAGTACAAACTGACTGATCTGAGTTCTCGTTATCTGAATTTAAAGTTTTTCTTGCGCGATTGGCGCCACTTTATACTTTTGACTAATTTTGGACTTATTTTTAAAGGCGTTAATATTTCTTGCTGAAATATACTGACTGAGGCAATTTTCATGGTACTTTGCATCATAGGCAAATATATCTTCATAACCAGAGAGCTTGGAAATCATAAAAATGTCCTCCCTTTTTTAGCAGATTTGATTATTTTTTCGTATGTATTGCCGGTGCCTAAAAACAAATATAATTAAGCAAAACTAATAGTGGTGAACCATTAAAATTTTGCAATAAATTGTATTTAGATTTCATAACGTTTCACAACAGTTAAAAAGAAGCATATCAAATCTTTTGCCAATTCATGGGCACAAAGCAGAAATGTTTATACCATTATAATAAAATATCTGGATGCAGGCCGAGATTATCTCGAAGTAAACTAAATTTCATTTAAGCTGAACTAAATTTCATTTCATCTGGTGCACTATGCACTCTGTTGCGAAGCAAAATGCCAAAATTTTTAAAGACTTACCGGTTTGAATAGAGGTTAATTTCTGCCTTTTTCTTACTCCACACCAATTGCAAATCAGACATAATTATCTTTCGTATATCAAAAAGAGTGTCACTATTTCTTGTTTTAGAACAAGTAGGAATATTTTCATGTAAAGTGTATATTTCGCAAGCAGAAGATATATTTTTCTAAGATTGACACATATCAATCAGCAAAGTATTACTTTTCCTGCCTTGGCAGCAAAGTGAGTACTTTGCTGCCTAGGCAGCAAAATGATTACGTCTCCATGGGAATAAAACGTTTGACATAAGTTGTCAAACTATAATTATTATGGACATATACATTTCCATAGCAACCAACCGTTCCAACAATTACGATTTCTATCCAATTTTGTTTTAATTTATCACTACAGGGAAAATAAAAAGATTGTGGAAATTGTAATAATTTGCAAATATACAATATACATATATCATTATAACAATCGGAGAAAAAATTATATGTTCAACTCGGCAGCAAAGTAGATTGACTGCCTTAGCTGAATTCCTCAGCCGCGGCAATCAATCTACTACTTTGCTGCCTAGTAAAACAAATAACTATTGTTCACTAGTATATGATTTCCTACAAGCCACGTGATATTTAACTTTAATACAGCCGCCTAAAATAGATTCCTTATTCTGTGAAATATATTAGCTAAAATAGTCATTTCTCTTTTCTGCGGCATTAACAATCATTTCCAGTCCTTTTTTTGTGGGTTTTTGCACGACGAGTTTGTCATTATCGTTTAATAACTGTCCACATATTAAACAATCCATTTCCTTTTTTTATAGCTCCAAACGAATTCTGCAACATACGACCTTTGTGTTACTACACTGCACACTGGCGAGCGCGATGACGCGGTGTTATCCTTGCGGCCGCCTAGCAGCGCGCAATGTTTTACTCTATTGAACTTTCAATATTACCTAAAATATGAATTGTACATTGTAGCAGTTTTTTTAGAAAACATTTTCATACTTCTGGCTTCATTTTGTTCGCAGACTATGTATCGAAATTCTTTAAAATAAAAAAGTTTTCCGATTCGTCAAAAAGTCATCACCAGGAAAATGAAACTATTAGATTCCCCTTTGTTTCTTTCTTAAACAAAACTTGTTTTTATATATTTTTTATGCTGTCACATGCGCTAATGTGTCAGCTTTCAAACAAAAAAAAAATAATTAAAATATGTCAAACAGTTCCGAAGATATTGCGTAGTAAGTAATAAAAAGTCCGTTTTTTTATTTTCACAAAGTTTATACATTTTTCGATTTTAAAAAAATCGGTACCGTTAAAAAAAGTCGTAAATGGCCTTTTAGGATGTCCATTGACGTATTCGATAATGCCATAAATGTTTCACCTGGTTATACCTCAAAAAATTTTTTTTCAAGAAGGACGCGACTTTTCCATGGTTATTTACTACGCTATAGACTATATCACAAAGAGTGATTTTATTTTTTTTCTCAAAAACTAAGCAAGATACAAAGATAACACAAGGGATAGGAAAGTTGTATTTTTAGTTGCTAAATTTGGAAAAAATAGAGAATTTTTAAAAAAGTGAGTGGCTTACATTTTTTTTATCAAAAATCTAGAGAAGATTGAGTTCCGGGACGCCACAGGACTTAAAAATAATTAATTTAATTATGGCTAAATTAGCTCCTTATTACAGTAAATACTACTGCCGAATTTTAACAAAATCGACCAAAAGAACTAAGTTTTTTCCAAAAAACGATTTTTTTTTTAAAGTTTGACACCCTGTACCTTGGAAACAGTGCATTTCCGGACATATGTTTATATAAACTGTTTATCTTAAAATCACGCGACGAGTTACCTCCTGAAGTTTAGCTACGTACTTAAATAACACCCTCTGTATTATTGACGACAATGAATTCAATTGTTGTCAACAAACGCGTACCATGCCTAACGATTTTTTATACGTTTTTATGACAAATACTATACCCAGTTAGCACGTAGCCGCTCATTTGGTACTTAATATCATCTATTTTACCGAAAACTTTTGTGGATTATGAGCGATTGCGAATGGATTGCGATAGGATTGCGAAGGATTGCGAATCGATTTCGGGGGATTGCGAAGCGATTGCGATGATTGCGAAGCGATTGCGTTGATTGCGAAGCGACTGCGAATGATTGCGATAGTGATTTCGGCGATTGCGAGTGATTTTGTGACAGTATTGCGAGAAGTGAATCACCCCTCGGTTCCAACGTTGCCAAACTACTTTTATAGTAGCAAATATTAGTGTCAGTATTTCTCCAATATTGTAAAAAATATATTTTCAAAAAAATTTCTTTCCTCTTTTTATAATGCGGTATTTCGTAATTTATTTATTTAAATATTTAATACTACCTTGTGCATTTTGCTAAAATAATATAGTGGACTCTCGATAATCTACCGCTCGATGATCGGCGACACCGGATAATTGGTGTCCGCCGCCGCCGCTGCTCTCTTTCTAGAAATTCTCGAAATGGGAACAAGTAAACAAGTATGTGGATTATTACTAACCATCTCTTTAAATACATGCCTAAGTACATATGTATTAGATACATTATTCGTATTATGTATCTATACCTATAAAATATAGCTTTTACATACCCAATGTCAATAATTGGCAGTACTGCTGGTCCTAACACTCGCCAATTATCGAGAGTCTTCTGTACTTTTCTTATAGAGCCGGCACAGCGTAAACAAAACAAACGATTACTTTGTGAATTTGTCGTACTTAGTGGCTGCCTCAATCGGTAATTTTTGTAAAATCAGACCTATTTATGTGCTTTTAAGTGCGTGCAACTTGTACCTAATATTTCGCTGTATATATAGGTATACAATTTATATAGTTAGGCGTATTTTTAAATAAGTAAAACTATATATTGTAATTATGCCTCAAAAGTGTTGAGTTCCTGGCTGTAAAGGAAAGTATAAAAATGAGCCCAAAGTTCAAATTTGCGGTTGTCCAAAGGACGTAAGTTTAGTTATGTTCTCTTAGGGAAATTAGATAGATTTGGTACATCCAAGCAAATAGCAGGTGGTCATTGACACAGAAAAGATACTTAGGATTCAATCTATATTAACGTTTCAGTATCACAATTTTGGCCCTATCAATTTTAATAAGTTCTATGAGCTACCTGATTATAACCCAGATGAAAATTGCTCTTAACAAACTTTATTGTCTCAAATTTTAATAAATGATGATCACTTTCAGGATATCAAAGATGTATTGCCGTTAATTACATGTTCATATACGAGTAGATATCCTTCTTTAAAATTAAGTAAATATTACTGTATGTATCGCCTTATATGATTAAAATTGCACGGCCTACATGAATGACGTCACACAACAAGCCCTAAGGCCTTGTTAATGAGTGGGTATTGCCTGACTGTCCTATCTTATCAAGCGAAATTTGTATTGTATTCCTGTTTTATTTAAGTAGGTACTTTTTCATATTTTTTTATTTTTCTGATCAATAAATTTTTTCTATGATGTGTGCCTTTATTCTACTGATTATTTACTACATGCTCTACCAATTTCAACAATTATTATAGGTCGCAATGTTGCCTGTACATTAAAACAATATAAATTACAAAAAATAATGTTTTCCTCGCCCCCTTCTCTCCTTCCTTGCTATTACTTACGGGTTAGGACCCCGCTTATAGGTATATAACGAGACTCCAAAATGAAAGGTCGTAAATATGGGGTAATAAATAATCCCCGGGCGTTACGGTTTCAATGCCAGTTGTTTGTGTTCCTTTAGGCGCAAAAGTAACAAATTACGTCTAGATGTGTTCCCTTTGATTTGCCCTCGGATACGCTAGGCCCTTATCCGTTCAACAGCTGCCTCCATATGACGACGGTAATTAAATTCGTCTCGACATTATTTACTTTACAATGGTAAAGTAATTTCGAGAGTAATTTGTTGATATTTATTTCAATTTTTCATTATGTCCATAATACCCCAACACGATACAACATTTCGCTTTTTCATCGAATGAGACCGTTACTATATCCGTATCGACATTCAGGTAATTTAGTATCGATAGTAATTATTAAGTGTAAATCGTTAATTTGTTTTGACTTTAATGGGGATATAAAGGTAGGATAATGGCTTTTTCGATTCATTAATTGCCTAAGTACCTACTAACTTTTTGATGACTACGAAATCTGCTTTTTTATAGTCATTGACAGTAAAATAATGTTTTATTAACTGATACTGTTATTATTATTATTATTTTGTAAAAAGAAATTAAGGCGCAACATACATTCTTTCCAATTTGTCGGAATATAGGCATGCGCATTCTTTTATGGCATTGAAGTACACATGAGATAACATTTGAAAATGTGATCGATTGATATCTGAAAGCATCGATCGATTGGCACATTCCTACAATAAGTTCAAGCATCAGAAAAGCTGGAATTTTAAATTTTCAACTTAATATAATATTCTACATATCGATTACGAATAACACTTATAAAATTAACGCCTCATTTTTTATTAAACATAGCCGTGAACTACCAAATGGTCTGATCAGCCCCTACCGAGGGGTTAACCGCTGACTAGAATTTGTACACTAAAACACCATATTTGACAAAGAATACCAAAACAAAATACAAAAAATACCAAATATCGTAAAAATTACTAAGTAATACCACATAATACCAAAAAAATGTCAAATAATACCTAACAATATCTAAATAATTTAATTAAGAAATTCGAAATTCTTAGTTAAAAGTTATACTAATATTCCAAACAAAACATGTAAACATTTAATGTAAACAAATACGTACACGTTAGGTATTATTAGATTGCCTAAACAGATACCACGAGAGATACCTATTCCATATTTAATTCAGGCACTCAACTATTTCATTCCATATGTTCCAAAGATCTGGAAATCGGTAAAATTGCCAATCTTTGATATTGAATTAAAATACCAAATTAATTATATCGAAATATTAAGATTGAATATTAAAACTTCAGATATGTCTATAAAAGAGCAAATCTTATCCATAACGGATCCTTATAGAGAACTATATACTTTTGTATATACTGACGCATCAAAAAAGGGTAATAGTACAGGTTTCGGAGTGCATATTCCATCCATTAAATATAACTTTTCATCTAAAATTTCTGGGGAAATGTGTATATGTACGGCAGAAACGGTTGCTATTAATGAGGCTATTAATGTAATAATAAAGAAAGATATAATCAAAGTTATAATATTTTCAGATTCATTCAGCGCTCTCGAAAAACTTAATAAGGTTATAATAGAAATTAAAAATGATTTCATTATGTTGAGAACAAAAAGGCTTTTAATGCAATCTAGGGAAAAGGTACCAGGTCGATTGATAAACAATCGTATGGAAACTGAGAGCGAGAATGAGAGTGACACCAATGATGACATAATTGTAGAAAAACACGATTTTGAAACAACACACATTATTGGAACTGAAACTGCACAAGAAAATAGGGACGGGACGTTGGAGCTAAAGGATTTCTCAGCTAAAATTAAAGGCACTAATATTGATGAGAGTTCTCCATACTTAAAAGTTACGTAAGGACGTTATAATTAAAAAAAACCGCTTTTTGCTGGTTACTCGATGAAAATTAGGGAAGATTAAGCAATGATAGATTAAGAAGATTTTTATCAAATAATAAAGGTTCGATTAAAGGTCATAAGAAAAAAAGCGTCCTATGCTAATTTAAGTTATTTACCTAAAAAAAAAAATAAAAAAAGATACAAAGAGGTAAAAAAAAAAGAATTCTGACGACAGTTCGGATGAAGAAATAACTCGAGAAATAAGTTCACCTAGAATTAAATGATGAAATTCCGACTGTAAGAGTGATGTTGTAGATCTTCATTCGAGTTATCAGCAGGAAATTTTATTAGAAAGGTATTATGCTGTTATATATGATCAGCAATGGTATATAGGAAGAACAACAGCAAAAATTGGCTCAGACACATACGAGGTAAATTTTTTTATTTTTTCTTTAGATTCTTAGGTTTGTCCCAAAAGTGAAGACATTGATGTGGTCTCGTCAAAATATATCTTTTATGGTCCAATAACTCTAATTGGAAATGGACCTTTTATTTTGAATAGAGAAGAGCTTTTAAAAATTAAAAAAGAGTATAAATTAGCGAAACAAACACAAAGCCTCTGAGGTATTCCTATTTTTACTTTTTGCTGTATCAGTAGATATGTAGGTACATCTAAGCATATTTACATATGTCATGTTATTGCAGATAGAGTCGTGACGGGAAAATTCTGTGACAAAAGAATATCCATGGGAATATCCTGTCAGCACCTAGACTATTAGAAAAAAAAAACGACAAAAAAACCTTAGTATCAGGTAATCTCTCGGGTAATCTAGTAACCTCTATTAAGGTGCCACGAGAGGTGCAAAGTTTTTTTAGTTGTCATGACCGAGGTCATGACTTGTCACCGTTTTACGACCCGTTTTACGTTCAAACTAGGTATTTCCACGGTAATGACGTGAATTTTTCTAAATGTTTTCCTTGTAGCCTGGGAGATGCTTGTCCCAGAATTTTTTCGGCACGACTGTATGTACATCTAAGCATATTTTCATATTTTATATTATTGTATTTTATAATATATTATTTTCTAGATTTTTCTTGTTACGAGTTGTTTTTACTTGGGGTGATATTAGGATTTTAATGTTATTTTGTTATGTATTTTGTTTCATTTATAGTTGCAATAGAAAATGTAACTTTTCTAATAGTGTGATATACTTTTTTAATAAGTTTTGGTTGTTAAGGACATATCATAAGTATCTGTAAAAAAAAACTGTCTAATTGGGATAATTAATAAACAGCTCTGAATCGTTTTTTGTTCTCTACTTTTAGCGAGATTTTTAGGCTTAAAATTAAAGTATTACTTTAAATAATATATATGTTTAAACATCATTTTAGTTTTATATTAGCAGTATATCACATTATAAAATCAGAATATTTTTGTTTTATTTTTCTTTGCAATCCCTACATTCTTTCTGTAATCCATGAATTCTCCTTGTAATCTATGAAATATTTGCAATCCCATTGAATTCTTTGCAATTCCCTTGAAATCATTGTAATCCCAGCACAATCATTGTATTCTTTTGTGAAATCCGTTAAATCTCTATTATTTTGAAATCAGTGTACAAATTTTGGACCGCGGTTTGCCCCTCGTTTTAAGAGGTTCCTTCACTGTGCCTATTATTTTTATGAAATAGTTAATTAGGTTTTAACGCGTTTATTACAAACATATACAGTACCTATTTTTATAATAAACAGGCACACACAAAAATATGCCAGGCAGTCGGTGAAAGATAGTAGCCTCGATAGTAGCACTTAATAAATAATAATAATATTTTTTTTTTCAAAATTTAACGTAAAATACGAATGAGTATAAGAAGTTTGGCAACTTTTGTCATTTGCAATTCGTTCGGCGATAATTCACAATTTTATTACCTAATGCTGAAATTTCATTGGCAACAGCTCAAGTATTCTATAAGTATATTCATTAGGGTTTTTCCAGAAAAAAGAACAAACGATAAATTCAATATTTATCAACACTCAATGCGTGACGAACAACCACTCCTTTTTGCCTCATCGCCAATTAAAAGGCCGTAACAGAAATTTAAAAATTCTGTAACTTCGAGCGCTCGTTCGACCCTGATGGTAGTGATGGTTAAGTTATGTCGACAGTTATCTGCGATGTATCGGTAAATTTCTTCTGTTAAATAATAATAGGTTTGGCTTTGGTTAGCTGAGCTAGATTAGATTTAAGGGGCTGGTAATGTTGGCTTTTGAATTCTTCTCAAAAGTAGCATAATCGGTTGTTTTCCTAATTTCTGATTAATTATTCGAAACCCCGTAAACCGTAAGAAGTTGCGCGTCCTCACAAACTGATTTTTAGAAATTTCAGAAATTCGGACATATCCGCGAAACCCAACTTAATTCGAAGAGATAAATAAAAGACGAGATTATATAACATTATTATTGTCACTCCTTCATAGGTCCTTTCCTCTCCACAAGAACGTTTCGGTTCTTCTCAACCATCATCAACTTATAAAATTTGCTTTTATATTAAATAGCCGTTTCCAACAATTCAACTCATGTTGGATATAGTTTCATGTGAGAGAAAACCATACGTGCAAAGCAAATGAAGTTTAGCGCACGCTCGGCTATATTTTGAGGGTCCTAACATGGCAACAGCGCACATTGGCAGGTGACATTTAATGTCATTGTCATAATTTTATTCATCACCCTGCTATGATATTCTTAGATACGGAGATCGTGTTTACAATTTAGAATAAAACAAAAATTATTCTTCATGTTTCATTTCGATTTCAGATAAAATTGGGAAGAAATACACACAGACTATTCGGCTTTCCACATATATCTTCATATATTTCCCAGATCATGATCATCGAAACGCAAAACTTTTTCCTAACTTAAGCTGGCTCTCTTACCATTTACGAGATTCCTGTATTGTGCATTCTTAACAAATCGCTTACCGTAATAGACTCCCGAAGAACCTCCGCCGCTTTCCACGTAACAAGAAAACAAGGAAAGCAAGACGACCAACATTATCCGACACCTCAGGGTGCAGAGCACCGTGCAAAAAACCAACTCCATCTTAATTTCCAGGAACTGGCCGACACATTACTATCCAATCGAGTGCCGGGACCGCTCTCGAACAACACCACTTAAGTCTACTCCACTCCGTATCCCATCGACACTAATGACACTTACGCGAGGGATGATGCATCATCGAAAAAATTATGCACTTCGAGCGAGACCGCAATAATACGCGAAGCGTAAACAAAGGACGCGCTTTCGTAAAAATCTCGCTCGATCCGCGACGCAGACGTCGACACCGACACGACAGCGCTTTCGAGGAGACTGAAACGCCGCGTCCAATCCAAGAATAAAAGTCTATAGCGCAACGTACCTGCTTGGCCTATGGGGGTCGACATCGCCAGAGAGTTTCCCGGGTTGTAGATTATAATTTTGCTTGGATACGTTGTTAATCGATATTTAATAAGCACTATGGAGTTGCTTTAAATGCTCAATTAATTTTCGAAAATAAATCTCCTTCGTTTCCTGCTGGACCTATGGCGACGTTGCCAAAGTTTCTGGGGTGCAGATTAAACTTTCCCTTAAAAACCTACCTTCGTCATTAAATTAATTATGGTCAACACTTAATAACACTAAAAAGCAG
>JAEQML010061739.1:0-25341 GCA_016904865.1 Pissodes strobi
AACGAGCAGCATCAGCCGTTTTAATTTCGGGTCTGCTAAAGGAACTTAAAACGGATTGCATATTTTATAACATAACAGGAGGTGGAAGAAAGAGAAAATACACCTTGCCCAAATCACTCAATAAATTAGTTGTACTAGTAAGAGTTGCAAGTCCTGCCTTTTTAGTAATACCTGAAATAAATGAGGTAACGTCGCACCCAGTGACAGCATGGTAAACTTTTCACCAGGGCCTTTTCAATTTTTCGATGTAAGTCATGTATGGGAACGAACTTTGGAGATTTTGCCGTCCCAGACATCATCCAAACTTCTTTACATTTCAATTTTTCGTAGTGGTATAGCAGTAAAAGAAAATCATCTATATCTCTTGCTGATACCACTATTTTTGCGTAACTGCTGGACGCTGCATGCACGATTACACGTATGTCAGCTTCCTCATGGTTTGTCTGCACATCTAATATATTTGACCTCCTAGGTATATGAAAAAACTTCCGTTGCTTCTAAAAATCCACCAGATAAAATCAGCTCGGTGTCACCAACGTCCAAGTCTGTAAGTTCAGCTGAAAGAAATCTTGCAGTCTGCTTTATTCCCTGATAATGCTAGAAAATTTGATAACTTTTTTGGTAGTAGAACATTTCAATTTTCTATTATTCGTCGAATGGGTGTCAAGCCAGAAGAACGTTTTTTACGTGTGGTTGAATTAATAGCATTATTAACCTACCTATCATCGGGAGTAGTATTTTCATTTACATTTACATCATGTTGGGAAATTTTATACGTGAAATCATCTTGATTCGTACATGATACAACTTTTTACTTTATTTCCGAGTTTTACTCATGATTTTGCACGTAGACACCTGACAGTCATTTTGGATATGGACAAAGAGCTTAAGTATTCGCACTCTGACCGTCGACGAGTGTGTCAGGATTCGAGGGGTCTCCTGTATAACGGGCCCTCACGCGTTTTTTACTCGATTCTCGTGTTTCGTAAGTTTTCAGCTCCCGGGGACGCACCCCCGGACTTTACTTCATTGTCTAAGGCATGCGATTACGAGGCGTCGAACACCTTAGATCTGAGGGAGAGGGCACAGACTCTCAGAGAACTCGAAAACCTAGTCCTCCAACTTCAGCTAAACGAGGATAAATGCATAGTGCCAGCATTGATCTCTGTATTCTCCATGGATCGTGAAAGACCTACGAGAGATTTAGAAGAAGCTTACTTTAGAGGCACAGAAAAAGAAAATCGAGGAAAGTGAAAAACCTGAAAATGCTAGTTCCACTGGCGTACATGACCTGCTGCAGGACGACAGTGACCTTCAGGTCACCTTGAAGGAAACTACTCAGTACTACAGCAAAAAATGGGGATGATCCGTCAGCCGATCACCTGATTCAAGCCCCGCCCACAGTGGCCGAACTGGCGCCGCCCACAATTGAACACATGGATAACGATGCAGGAACATCCAAAACAAAAGAAACGAAGTTCAAAGTGTCCTTTAAAACACCATCTTTGAATGTACTGTTGACGCTGTCAAGTGCGCGATCTGTGGTGGCGAGCATCGCTCTACGACGTAGGCTGCCCTGTCTACTTGTTCAAAGTTAATCAATTGCAGGCACCCAAGCAATATAAGAAGAAAACATACAAATCTGCTCCACTACCCGAGAAGCCGGCATAGAGGAACACGCAGACCAGACCGAGAGGCGCACAATTGAGCTTTCCCCCTCGGAGTGGCGTTTATTTATAGATTCGTTTAAAGTGAAAGTGCAAACAAGCAAGGTGCAATGAGCGATAGTGCTTACAAGAACCAGAATGTAAGTACAAAACCGTTGGCTTTATAAGATGCCCCTTTAATTGATCACTTTAGCACAATGCGTAAAGTAACAGACAAAATAAACTAATTAGTAAACATTTCACAACTTCTTGATGCACTAGAAGCGCTCCCTGAATCCTGCGAAGGCGACAAAAGAGCAATTATACAAGCCACTCTAAAATTGTTTATGGGCAACTCATTTCCATACTGCAATAAAAATGAATCGAGAATCGATTCATTTCTTCAATTTACATATTGTATATATTGAGTGTTATATTGTCCAATAGAAAGCAGGGTTTTTCACACAGTTTCCCCTGTAGTCACATATTCACTTTTATTCAACACGATAGTCACAGTATCTAATAACAAGCAGTCATAGACAACGAATTATTTCAATACTATTGAAGGGTTAGTCCAATCGATCCAGGGAATATGAATAAGCCAACGGGAGTAGTTCGCCTGATCCGAAAGCGTCCGCACCTGCTGTGCAGGAACGGATGCGGAGTATTGTTCGCGGCAAACATTTAAAATCTGCATCGATAGGATTAGTTATTACAATTAGGCTAGCTTAAGGAAACTTTGTAAATGTGGATATAATATATATAAATGTGATGATAATGATAACGGCTTAAGTTTACATATTATGATTAATTTACTTACCCAAAAACATATAAATTCGTACCAATCTAGTCAAAATCTACAGGGTATAATAATTTCACAGGTCGACAAGATTTTAATAACATAAAGCAGATCTTTATTTTTAAAGTGGAAATACCCTTCTAATAATAGGAAAATATTCCTAAAGCCCTAACACGTACCACTTTTCAATAGCTCAATAAGACTCTTTTACATTTGCAGGTAGTCGAGCGGACAAAGGATGCATTTTATAACAGGAAAAGTACCTGAACTGAACAATAGTAGACATAAAATTCAGATTAGAAATCAGTCTTCTGTTGAGTTTTGAAGTGAGAGGTTCTCTGTGAGTAGATAAGAAAGTGTTTTAAGGACGGAAATGTCGAGACAGTTGCAAAATCTCTCCTGACAAATTTTGTTATATTTGTGGAGATGGTGACATCACAAGCCAGACCATTTTCTGAAAGTATTTAAAAAGCCTTGCTATATTTTGGTGTTTTAATTGGAGATCAAGACAAACAGTGGGCTCCCCATGTGTGCTGTGTTAGTTGTAGCGTACCATTGGTGCAGTGGATGAATGGGAAGAGAAAAAGCATGCCTTTTGCAGTCCCGATGGTATGGCGAGAACCCACTAATCATTTGGACGATTGCTATTTTTGCCTGACAAAGACTGAAGGTTATTCCAAAAAGGGAAAGCACAAGATCGACTATCCAAATTTGCGATCTGCAATGCGACCTGTTCCTCATAATGCAGATGTACCAGTGCCGATAGCACCTTTAGATCTGCAAAATGTTGTTTTGGAAGATACTGGAGACAACGCATCATCAGGCAGCTCCGAAGAACAGTGCACCGACTCTACTTTTACTTCAGGTCCCAGTTCCGGCGAGCCACTTTTAATTGTTCAAAGTGAGTTAAATGATTAGGTACGTGATTTGGGGTTATCAAAGTAACAGTCAGAACTTCTGGTTCCCGTCTTCAGGAATGGAACCTATTAGTCGAAAATTACGAATTTCAGAAAAATAAATGCTCCGTTTTCTGCATTCTACAGTATGGAAAATTCGTTGTGTTCGTGTACTGATATTGATGGTTTAATGCAGGAACTTGATATTGAGCTTTCCCCTCGGAGTGGCGTTTATTTATAGATTCGTCTAAATACAGTTTAAAAGCTGTTATTGCATAATGGAAATTTAAAACCCTCTATACCAGTTGCCCATTCAGTGACGATGAAAGAAAGTTATGAAAATATGCGCACTGTTTTGGATAAAATAAACTACAACACTTATAAATGGCAGATATGTGGGGACTTAAAAGTTATAGGAATTTTACTGGGACTTCAGGGAGATTTACAAAATATTGCTGTTTTCTTTGTCTATGGGACAGTCGTGCACTAAATCATCATTATATAACAAAAATTTGGCCAGAAAGAAGTGAATTTCAGCAGGGATCTCACAATGTTAAGTTTAGACCTCTTGTAGACCCCAAAAATGTCCTTCTGCCTCCTCTTTACATTAAACTTGGGCTGATGAAAAACTTTGTGAAGGCTATGAATAAAGATGGTGATGGATTCAAATATTTAAAAGAAGTCTTTCCCAAGTTAAGTGATGCCAAATTAAAGGAAGGCATTTTTATTGGACCATAAATCAGAAAATTGCTGGACGACGTTAATTTTACAGGGCTTACCAGGCAGGAACTTTGAACATGGAACTCATTTGTTAGTGTTGTAAGAGGATTTTTAGGCAACAATATTGATGCAAACTACCAACAGTTAGTTAATGAACTTTTAGATGCGCTTGGTGCCCGAATGTCATTAAAAATTCATTTCATCCATTCACATCTGTCTTTTAGGACAATGGAAATTCACTATCAAGGACGATGGGATCCAGCCATGATGGGTGATTACTGCTGGTTTTTGAAGAGAGAAGATATGACCCCTCATAAAAGGAAAAAATAAAATTTAATTAGTATTTTAAGTCAATATTTTTAATCTTTGTGTTTTTCTTAAATGTAAAGTACGTTTAGTAGGTGTAAAACTAAATAAAGTCGATATATACGGTTAAAAAAATCTTAAATAATTTTTTTCTATACACATCAGATATTTTAACATAAATGTGGTTCTATAAATGTAGCAAGAAAACCTTACGTGTTCCAATTTTTTTTCCTCATTTTTGTATTTGGATACGTCCATTCTACCATAATATGCTATTCAGCTTTATGTTACATCCAAAAAAATTTTTGTCCACCTGTGAGATTAGTTCGCCATCTTGGATTTCAATATTAACAACCAAAAACTTTGATCGTTAACAAACAACCACACACGTATTTAGCCTACTCGAAAACATAATAATATTAAAACAAACACTTTTAGAGCATTTAATATGTTTGCAATTATTTTTGTTATTTTAAAATTGCAACGAGCTGCCATCTTGGATTTAACACACAAGGATTAGGGGATTTGAGGATTTTACAAGCATAGGCGTATTCAACATAGCCAAAAACATATATCGACACCGATCTTGTCAAAATCGCACATGAAATATTTATTTTATAATTATGGGGAAAAAATTTGGCCGCCTTGGATTTTAGGCATAACGACTAAAAATTCGGACTGTTAACACCCTAGGCGTGTTCAACGACCACAAAAACATATGAATCCCCCTGTTAATCAATTGTTACACGATTTGCCGTTAGGCTTGACTTCTAGGCATCTTACGAAATTCTATGCCTCGTCTAATAGCCGCAAAAGAGTTTGTTCGCAGGGATACTGAAGACAAGACTATTAAAATCTACACGGAGCACTACTCGCCCTGAAAAGATATAACCTTACAGCCAGGTCAGTACTAGAATGCAGCAACTCACTGGAGGATGCCGTCCACAAAACTTTCTGTTTCTGTGGGTTAAAGAACATGCAGAGTGCGAAGGTAACAAATTAGCGGACAAATTGGCTAGAACGGCAGCCGGTTCAAACACTATGGGAGGCGGCCCTTCAAATCTACCTATCGCGACGTTGATACATATAATAAACAAAGATCGGCCATGAAGACTTTAGGGCAAGATGAGACGAAACAACTAACTGCCGACTGACCAGGTAGCTACTAAGTTACCACAATGAGTCTGCAGCACAGGCAAGGAAGAGCCTATGACTCATGGCGGGGATTCTGACTGGACACTGCCAGCTAAGAAAACATCTCTACAAATGAGATTATGCGAGACAACTCTATGCAGAGGTGAACAGGAAGACGAAACAGAAGACAAACCATGCCTTTTCTCAAAACAGCCTCCTCGGGCAACATCGCCGCCCTTTTTACAACCCCAGGCTGGGCGATGACTTAGACGGATTGTTTGACCCTGGGGAGAATGTTTAGGGGGTCCAATGAGGCCTAAGTGCCCATGCCGCGTCGTGGCGTTCAAGGCTACCATCTCACTATTTCCAGATTCCAAATGAATCTGAATCAGTAATCACGAAAGTTATCAAGAATAGGCTTATAATTGAAAATGCCAGGTTATATTGTTTTCTGTGTGTACACCTAAAATGCAAATTTTCTAGCAGCTCAACGAACATGATTTCAATAGAATAAAATTAGGTTCTTTCTAACATAGCTAGAAAATATTCAAGGAAAAATTCAAGAACTACAAAAATGAATCCTAGCCGCATACTCTAGGAGAATCCTGCTTCAATAATAACAGATATCTATATAATGAAGACGTATTTTAAAAGATTGAAGTAAAAAAGTTATAATATTGTCACAACAAATTAACTGATCCGAAAGGATGACCGGTTTCGAACCAGTAACCAACAAAGTTTCAATATTGTAAAAAACAATTAATAGCGCCAAGATGTATTAAAATCAAATTATCTAGCTTAAATTTCAAAGTATACAAGGGACAAACAAAGTTCACAAGATAAACTTCACTAAAAATAATAAAACAAGACAATAATAATAAAAGCTGTGGCTTTTTAAGAAAATTTAGTTCGGTATTAGATTAATTATTTTATTAGTGAAATATCACAACTCGGATTTAAAGAAGTTATAAGATCAGTTTTAAAAAATGTAAATTTAGATATTTTTTAAACTCTGAAGAGACTATATTAACTTTCATCTAATTAAAAAGGGTATCAGACGATCTGAATAAATCTCTCATTAAAACTTTTTATGTTGAGGTGGCTGGGGTGACAAAGTAACCATTATTTTCAAATCAATGGAATGACGGATGGGCTCACAATTTTTAAGAAATGTACTTTCAATTGTTTTAAAATCCTTTATCAAATAGTTTTTTTGTTGAAAAGGACATATAGGAAGCTTTTCAAAAATAAATAGGTAAAAATGCTCAACCGATTATAAAAAATAACTTTATATAATAGGTAAATGCATTCTGTTGTTATAAAATAGGGTTTTGTTAGGGTGGTGATTTGGTGAATCCAAACTAATCCTGCACAGATGTTCAACTTGACTTCCACTTTAAAGTCCTTTTTAAACCTGAATTATTTGATACTTCATTCAGGGTCAAAACTTTTATTTTAGCTTGCGATATTCAAAAGAGAAATTCGTATTAATCCAACTGAAACTTTTCGTCAAAATATTTTGTGAGACAACAGTTAAGATTATCATCTTCTGCGCCTAGTACTTTTAATTAGTGATATATCACAAATTGACCATCTTACACTAAAATTCGTACTTTGAGTTAACCTGTTTTACTCAAATTAAACTGTCAACTGTATATTTGAATGGTAAATTTGGCGAATTTTACCGACTCCGCCGACAATATAGGGAGCAAATTATAATTACCTAAAAACAGATCTCTAGTGCATGCAATAATTATTATTATACTTAGCATGTACTTACAAAATTTAAGTAATCAGAATTTAATGTCAATTCTATTATGTAGTACTTAAAATTTGTTTCAAAAGGCTATCGCAAACGAGGCCATTCATAAAATCTAAATGAACAGTGGAGTGTAATCATCAAATTGTTAAAGGATACGAGTCGCAGGTGCCACATAAATGAAAATCAGCGAGTAAAATAAATAATGACCACTATCTTCTAGAATCAACTCGGACAAAAACTGTCTTGAGAATTGAACTCTTCCTAATCTTTGGTGTAGACGTAAGGCGCTGATGGCTGCATTTGCTATGAGAACTTTGTAATACGCGTTTTGTGCTTGCCTGAAAAAAAAATATCAACATAAATGTTTTTGCTTGTGAGGTTAAATACAATATTCCATACTTCATACATAGTTTGACATTATGTAATTTTAAATATGTAACAAAATCAATGTAGTTTTATCCTACTATGTAATTGGATATTTATATCTGTAGAGTTTGTAATAAAATAAATAAATAATTAAATGTCAGGTGTACCCCAGGGTTCCAATCTGGGTCCCATTCTTCTTCTGGCGGATTTAAATGATATTGCCAAGAACTCCAATGTCTTGGTGTTTGCAGATTATTTTAAACTATTCCTAAGATTATGACAGTTGAAGATAAGGTACAAGAAGACCCGAACTGTGTTAGTGCTTGGTGTGATGCAAACGGGTTTAAAATGAATGTAGGAAAGTGTACTTATATGACTTTTCGTTTGAATATTGACTTAATTAATTACAAGTATAGTATCAATGAGGTTGAACTGGACAAGGTGTCGCAAAATCGTGATCTAGGTAAAATATTTGACCAGACATTGAGTTTTAATGAACATATATCGGCGATGATAAATAATGCATTTAGGGTTATGGCTTTATCATCAGATCAATCAAACTCTTTGATATTAATGTGTGTTTGAATGTGGATACTGAAAAGTAGTATTGATGATGCAGGTATTTTTGCACAAATTCCATTTGCAGTGCATAAGGGAAATGTTAGGAACAAAACATTGTTTTACTTGGAATTCCTCAGAATCAATAAATAGAAAAACTCTCCTGGGTCTAAAATGTGTGAATTATATAATACCCTTGCAAATGATATAGATGTCGCAATAACAGATTACAGGGAATTTAAAGTACTGATAACGTATAGGCCTTAAATGGCTCAGACCTTTAATAGCTTAGATATATATTGTAAATGCTTCCGTTGAGTTGTGTATTCTATTGTTATCAGTAATTCGAGAATACCGTTTATTTCTCGTTA
Source organism: Pissodes strobi (assembly GCA_016904865.1). Lineage (NCBI taxonomy): Eukaryota > Metazoa > Arthropoda > Insecta > Coleoptera > Curculionidae > Pissodes > Pissodes strobi. Next base: position 8,559 of record JAEQML010061739.1, read on the forward strand.
TTCTCGGCTGTAGTCGACGATATCCGGCAGGCGTGGAATTTACCATGTCTTTACGGCCCAAAGAATTGCTTTCAAGTGGTAAGATGTTAGGCCCGTGATCCGGCGGCCCCGGTTCGATTCCCGGCAGTGGTAACACGTGTTTTAATTTTTTTAAGGTTATGTTTGCAAAAAGTTTTTTTCATGATTTTGGGCATGGTTTGGGTTAGTTTTGGTTGGTTTTTGTTCGTTGCGCCCCCGCACAGTGGATCGACACCGTGTTAAGATTGGGACATTGGGCATTTTCTTAAAATGCAAATTTGGATTTTATTGAACATATTTTTTTTTATAAACATATTGGCGTTATAGAAAAACAACAGAGGAAGGCGTTCGTAGTACACTCTTGTGAGGGAGACTTGATGATTTTGGTACAACTTTTGTATAGCAAAAATTAATGAAAAAACGGGTTCAACTGAAATTTGAAAATCTAAACCTACTTGTATTTTATTAACTTTCGGGTACAGTATGTCGCAGTAGAAATCATTACAGGACAAATTCACATTAACAGTATATTTGAAATATATATCTTAACTGTAGGGTAGCATACAAAATCTTGCCCTTAAAAATCCAGTCAAAAGTAAATATGTTTTGAGTTTTAAAAAAATGGCCAAAGGTATCCAAGCAACTTTTACTTCTAAGACATAGACCATTTCTTGCTGTAAATAAACTTATCAGGATTGGCTGCCAAAATCTGCAATTTTAAGACTTATTCGGCTTTTATCTTGTCTCCAATAAATTGAGGTTGTCATCGCAAAAGCTACTAACCCACATCCACATTATCAAAATTGAAGTTTATGTCGGCATTAAATTATAAACAAAACGTCACATTTTCATGGCCTCATTTTGATGATCTTATTTAAGCTGGCTCATTAATCGCGGTAGGCTTACGGAGATCGGCTATCTCTCAGAAGAAGCTGCAGAGGCACGAAATAAACATCTCCGTAATTATAGAGAAAAGAAATCCAAAAAAAGTAGCCAGTTGTACACAAACCAGGATATTCTATACAACCTTCTTCGAACCTCTGGTCCATATATATCCAATCTGAGAATATCTGCAAATTTTAACACAAGGGAGGCTAATTCTGAGTTGACCGAACAAGAAAATATCATTGTTGTTGTAGATACCTTATAGTTATTCGCCTTTGTCGAATTTTATGTGTTCTGAATAAGCATACGTTTATAGGTATTGGTAAACAAGTATTTTATTATCCTTTCTTGAATTAATACAGCAAATATTATTCCCTTTTAAATTAGTATTACCATTTCAATTCTTTGAAGTAACCACATTCATGAGCCACATGAATACCAATCTATTTTATAAAAATTTTCCGTCAACTCAGGATAGCCACAATTTCATCAATATTTAACTCTTTTCGCATCAAATAAAAATATATTATACTTATGAAGCTTTTTTCTGAGCATTTGTAAAATATTTATAAGTATGTAATTAAAATAGGTATACATGAAATCAACTTATGATGTCCGACATCTTGAATATTCGAAGAATCGCAAATTTAATGACTACCTTTAAAAAGATAACGCCTCAGCTTTCCGGAAAGTCCAAAATCATCAGAGTCGTCCGAATAGTCAAAAAGTTATGACCAATGTCCCGATTTTCCCTATACTTCGGTCCACTGTGCCCCGTAGCGAACGAAGCGAGCGGAGGTGAAGCGAAATATGTCACATTCTAAAATAGTAAACAAACGCGTAAGCTCCGGAGATCGCCGGGTACCGCCGAGAGTAACGAGAAATAAACGGTATCCTTGTAATTCGCCAGCTACAATGTGAATTTAAGTTCCACTAGCCAATGGTAACAGAAAATAGAATGATACATAAAACACAATTTTTGAAAAATGTTTACATAATGCATAACTCTGTAATGTGTAGAAAAAAATATTGTAAAGATCTGGAAGTACATTTCCAACAAAATTTACAATTCAATGAGCACTATCAAATTATTGTGGGAAAAGCGTATAGAACTCTTGGCGGTAATTGTTTACATTGGACACTTATTGGCCAACACAATAATAAAAACACTTACAAATTGTAACGGAAACCCCTATTTACATACTTAGTTTTAGTATATATGATGTCATTGTATTAATTTCGTTTATAGAATATAAGTTACAATTTGTATTAGGTATTTTGTGATAACTACCTTTCATTATTTTCTAAATTGTTGTTAACATATACTTATAACACTCAGTAAATATTTCGGTTTGTTTAGTCTACATAAAAACTAATAATTTCTTTGGAAGGCATAGGTGATTCGTATCACTGCGTGTTTAGCTTATGTAACCCGATCCAGGAGATAAAAACGTATATTTACGGTTTTTGTTAGGTCATTATTTTTGACCTGAGAGTTAGTCAGTGAAAATAACCTAGCAATTAGAACACCACCGCTGTTTGATTTCACTTTGCCGTTACAATATTCTATGTTACCTTCCTTACCATCTCTTACACATTAAATGTTGCGCAAACGTTTCTACTTGCCAGAAAAAAGTCATAAAGTTTACACACTGCAGTTGTGGTAATTATTTATTTATTTACGGAAACGCCAATTTACAAATACAACAATTTTTCCAATTTATCTATGCATAACAAACATAAAAAAATTATAAATACCACTCAACACCTATTATATATAAATACCTATACAATTTATGGATTCCAAAAAACATTGCTTTTTCATTTAAAAACTATCCTAGCCAAGCAAAGGCAACCGTCTCTTTTTAAATGTAGCACTAGAAGGGCAATCAAAAAGGTCAATATTTCGACATTTTGAGTTTGTAAACCTGAGCATCCTCGAGATTGACTCATTCATATCAGAATGGTATTATGAAAGGGCACACTAAACAACTCAGAACCTCTAGTCCTCCTTTCTCCTGCTCTTAGTGAAATGAGACTCAAAATGTCAGGGCAATCAATTAACCCTCTTAAGAGTTTGTAAAGAAAACAAAGATCCACTTGAAGTCGCCTGCTCTGCATTGTCCATACATTCAAAGAAGCCCTCATCTCATTATAAGTATACTCATCACAAACCAACCCCAATCTATAAGCAGCCACTTTCAAAATCTATTTTGGACCCTTTCAAGGGCTGCAACGTGAACAGGATGCTGGGGTGACCAAACAACTGATGAGTACTCCAGCATAGTTCGAACCGAGGGTCGAACCACTGCACAGTACAGTGTCCGTAACGTATTCACAGACATATCAGACGTAGACCTACATATAAAGCCCAGAAACCTGACAGCCTTTGACACAATATTGCTAATATGGCCATTAAAAAAAAATCTTGAAGTCAAACTCCACTCCCAAATCCCGAACACTTTCCACTTCCTTGATTGGTGTATTATTAATTTTGTAAGGAAATCTCACCGGTTCAGTTAACCTAGTAAAGAAAGTTATTTTGTAATATTTAGCAATATTAAGGTCCATTTTATTCGAACTACACCATTCATTAAAAGAATCAATATCACTTTACAACAGTTGTGCGTCCTCTAAAGATGAGATGATAAAGTTTAAGGTCATCTGCAAATGCTTCACTTTATTTTATATTTTTGTATGATAGACATGTTTTAATCTGTATCTATATCTTTTAATATTTATACATTTAAATGTACCTTATATAATTTTAATTTAACTAGGTCAATTTGGGTTGTACCCTCCATATAATATTTATATATTTTATTTTATTTGACGATGCTAAACATTTTAAATGTAACTGAGCAAATAAAGCATTTTTATTATTATTATTATTATTATTAATGATATAAATGAGCTGTGGGGAATAGCCCTGCCTACATCAGATATAAACAGAACGAAACGAACTTGATGTTAAAACTTGTACTCAGTGGCGGCCCCTGCCATGGGGCACAGGAGCACGTGCCCCCCAAAAATTCCATAAAAAAATCAAAATATTAGACACCTATTCCTATTATGCCAATAATAATATTAATAATTATTTGTACATTTTTCAGCATATTTAGCATTACCATTATCTAATTATCTACTAAAGTACTAGAGCAATTTACTAACATTCGCCCAGGTTCACGCGTCCTGATTTTACGTCACACATTGTCATAAAGCACGTTGTATTCTATTTTGTTTACGAGGTTGCTATGGCAACGGCTGGTTTCACCGCCACCTGGAATGGCCGATTCGTACACATTCATATTGCGTCCCCGTGACGGCTTTCCTTTGATCTGTGATTTTTACCACTTGTCGCGTTTGTTTTGACTAGAGTGTTGATTGACACTTTGCGATTAGAGAAATAATATAGTGACGATTGACGATGCTAAACTAAAGTAGGTAATTCCGAATAAGTACTTTGAACCATTTTATTTTTGTTTAGTGTTTGTTTAATATATTTTAAAAAACAGACCTCTAAATTATGAGGAATTCATTAACGTGGTAATATCTAAAAAATAGGTCAACAAATTAATAATATTTTCGGTATTCATGCTACACATGCTATTTTTAGACAGGTTGTCGGCTTCCTATTGGACAAATTGTCGATGCTGGCCGACGGGCGGTAAAAAATTAAGAATGCACTTTATTTGGGTATTTTGGGCAATTAATAAGTAGTTCCATATTCGGTTCGATTTATGTTTGCGTTTTTCGGACTTACCTATATAATTAATAACAGACGGTCAAGCGGGGAAGGATGCTGTTAATTCTGTTGGTCGTGTTTGTTGTTAATTATTACAAATTTAGTAGGAAACTATTAAAATATTTTATATATTTATATTTAAAAACGAAATAACTATATGCTTATTACAATTACAAACAACATTATCGTCATGTTTATGTTTTTTATTCGTTTTTCCTAAATTCTTCTTATTCTAAAATATAAACATATTGGTCACAAGGAACCCCACGACTATGTTTTTTTAGCGATTTTTACGACTTTTGGGCGAAAATTGGGCGTGGCATTGGCCTACTTTTCTACCTCTGCGCCCTCCCACTTTATAGACCCACGAGCCGCCACTGCTTGTACTTATGATCATCTCCTGGATATGTTGAATGTAAAGTCCTTAAATGAAAGGAGAATTAATTTTGATAAAATCTTTATTTATAAAATACTTAATAACAATATACAAAGTGGTCCAACGAAAAGTATGCACCTAGCCTTTCTCCTTTTTTTGTAATTTAACGCGAAAATGTTTGGACACGTGGATTTTGCTTTAGAGGGGGACATATTTTACAACCTGTGCATTCAACCCCTTACCGAGGGCGAGTATCAACCCTAAAATTTTAAATGGAAAGTGGGGTCGAGTGATATGTCATTTGAAAGGGCACAAAATTACCTTTCTAATGATACCTAATTTGTTGTATTTTACTGTTTAATTTTTTATTTCAAGTTAATGTGAAAACGGGTTTAAGAACATTAACCCGAAAATTTTGGTATTAGTGAAAAATACAAATAAGCTTTAGTTATTAGGAATAAAAACAACTACAATCATTAGTACTTTGAAATGTTTAATTGACTAATTAAAATCTTACTTCAACAAGTGCTGAAAATGTGACCCATTTGCTTCCATACAATAATACAGACCTTTTTATCACAAGTACATTCCCCATTTATCGCTTGCGTTTTTTGGTTCAAACGAGGGTTCAAATTACAACTGCAGATAAGTGTACGAAAAGAATTTAGGCAAACGTTTATTTTAGTCGCTTCTTGGTTCAGTTGGGTGCTTTTGAAGTAATTTTAATTTTACTGTAAAAATGGTTTATTCCATTCCTGAACGAGTTGAAATTATTAAACTTTATTATCAAAATAATAGTTGTGCTAGACTTACTGCTTGCTTGTTTCATGACAGTCATCCCAAGAAAAATGTGAATGATTCGTACATTGCCAAGGTAGTCAAAAAGTTTGTCGATACCGGATCTATCTGTAATATGAAACATGAGCCATGCAAACCGATCAGAAATGAAGCTGTGAAAGTCGCTGTTTTGGGACATGTTCAATTGGATCATACTCAAAGTACCCGTCAGCTTGCCATAATACGGATTTTAAAAGCGAACAAATTTCATCCGTACAAAATTAAATTAGTATCCCTGGATGATGGATTGGAAGGAGAGGCCCAATCGAATGGCCTGCCAGGTCACCTGATTTATCGCCAAAGACTTTTTTCTTTGGGGACACTTGAAAAATAAATGTTTTGCTACACAGCCCCAGTCCATAGAAGATCTTCGCCAACGAATTACAGCAGAGTGCAGAAGCTTAACGCCTGATGTGCTACAGAATGTTAGAAATAGATTTGAACAAAATCTGTATTATTGTATGGAAGCAAATGGGTCACATTTTCAACACTTGTTGAAGTAAGATTTTAATTCGTCAATTAAACATTTCAAAGTACTAATGATTGTAGTTGTTTTTATTCCTAATAACTACCAAGATGGCGACGAGTGAAGATGTGTTGTCAGTGGTTGAAATCAAAAAGTGCAAATATTGCAAGTCGGGGGTTGAAAAAATAGGTGTAAAGTGTGCAAGTTGTGCAGCCTATTTCCACCAGTCTTGTGCCCTACGAACAATAGGCCTACAAGTGGCAAGTGGCAGCAAATCACTAGTACTTTGTGGTAACTGCTCGAAAAAAGCGCGGGAAGACGAGATAAGTCAAGCAGTCTCGGAAAAAGAAGCAGAAATACTTACCTTAAAATCGAGGATAACTGCGCTAGAAAACGAAACTAACCACAGCTCATTTGCAGAGGTTTACAAGAGAATGGAAGCAATGCAGAAATCAATCCTTGAAAAATTTTCATCCCTGGAAGTCAAAGTAAACAATAACAATAACCAACATAAAACATTAGCTGTTGGAAAAGCAACGTTGCCAAACCATAATCAGCCGAACGGAACTTCGTCGAAACAAGAGGAAGTGATCATACCTATCCGACCTGCTACTCCTGCCAGTGAAACGAACGCGACTCGCGCTGCTGCAAGCGCTCCTCCTACAAACTACGCCACTGTACTCGGAACGGCGACGAACATCGACGCTGTGCAAACAGCCGACGAAGCCGAGGCCCAGGCTTTTCAACTGCAGAAGAGGAGAGGATGGAACCGCAACATTAACCCCGCCACGGAGAAAACAAATCAAAACAAACAGGAACAAAATACAGTGCTGTGGTTGTCTTTAGAGAGTGCAGCAGCGATTTTTGCAAACCGGCAAGTGAGTCACTAACCTGTGTTGTAAATTTTTAAATATATATCTAATAACCTTTTTCGTGTTAGGCTTCACTAAATTGTAAATATTAGTATTTAGGTTTCATCTCCAATGGATGATGAAGGGGGCGGCGGCGCCCCCAAGTCTAATTTTGATGCGAATGTTTTTTTGTCGCAAAAGGAAGTAGAAAATATAATTTTGGGTGAGCAAGATATTCAAGGTCATAACGAGATCCGTAATTCTAGCATTAATAAAGAGGGAAAAGATGGCGGTCTACAGAACGATAGCGAAAAAAACTTAAAGAATAAGAATGTAAAAATACCATATCAACGATTATACACTATTAATGACAACCCCCCATACTTAGCGTTTGTAGAGGGTAGTGATGGGAAAGAAAATATAGGCAAATATAGTCAGTTAAAAATTGCTAAAGAAATATTCACCTTAAAATTGCAAGAAGTTAAAAAAATTAATATTAAGGGTAGAAATAAAATAGGTATTGAATTTTTAAATTATAAGGCGGCTAATAAGTTCGTGGAAGATCCCAAACATAAAGATAACGGTCTTAAAGTAACAATTCCATTTAATTTGACCTCATGTAAGGGTGTAATTAGAAACGTCGATTCGGACATCGAGACTGACTCGCTCCTGGAGGGGATCTCTTCTCCGTATAAAATAATACAAATAATAAGATTAAATAGAAGAGAACTTAAAAAAAATAATCAATCCAATAATGATCTAGAAAATGATAACAGAAGTAAGGAATATATATATACTCCAACAAGATCAATCTTAATTACCTTTGATGGGACAACGTTACCCAAGGAAGTAAATATTTATGGACTCAATATGAGAGTGAGCCCTTATATACCTCCAGTCACGCAATGCTACAATTGCCTTAGATATGGGCATATTAGAACCCAATGTAGAAGCAAAAAAAAATGTTTTATATGCGGACAGGAAGATCATGAAACTTATGTTAATGATGAGGGCGCACAAACCCCCATCTGTGAAAAAAAATGCTATCATTGTAATAATATTGATCATATTTCGACCTCAAAACAGTGTAGTGAATATAATAGACAAAAACATATTAAAAATATTATGATTTTTGAGAATGTCTCCTTCTATGAAGCGAGCCAATTATGTCCTAAGACAAATACAAATAATGAAAATGTTAATCACCCAGCGGATTTCCCGCATTTAAAAAGAAAACCTAATATTGCAGAAAATAATATTCCAATCTCGCAAAGAAGATTGGCTTCTCAACAAGAAAACACCAAACAAAAACGCTCTTATCAACAGATACTAACAAACCCCGCCAAAAAAAGAAACATAAGAAATAACACAACAGGATATGACAAAAATGAACATAATGAACAAATATTTTTTCCAAATTCAAGACCCGACAAAAGAAACCCCACCTTCTCAAGTGTAACACAATCCCCCCCTGTTTCCCAAGCTATACATGATAAAGCAGCTGCTACTCCAGGAAATTTCATGGCTAGTTACACACCATCCTCTTCATCCAAAACATATCATACACCCCCTGAATATCAATTGACATTCTATAATTCTAACCAAGCTAAGCCTCAAAGTGCAATTCATACCTCTAAGAAAAATTCAATCGATACAGAAATCCAAAACTATATAGACTTAGCTCCTACCCATATACGGAAAATTCTAAACAATTTATATAAAAAATCTGGCGACATGTCATCTGATATGGAGCTGGAAAATGAATTCTAATAAAATATCACCCCAATTAACCTATGGCTGCCACCTCCCCCAAAATAACAATAAAGGGAGATGGTATACCAGGGTCTAAGACTCTCTCTCCACTTCAAAATGGTACAAGAAATTTCCCTTCATAGACCGTAGACACATTACGACTATTGTTATAATGAGAACAGGACATTGTCTTAATAATGAGCCCTTATATGAAATAGTGATTGAAAATGACCCAGCGTGCGAATGTGGGCAGGTTGAAAATTTGAATCACATCTTTTTTGAATGCCCGATTAACATGATTCCTGGTTTTGATCTTTATGAGAATATTACAAGAGAGGGAATTACTCCGCCTTTGGAAATTTTGACAGTTTTGTCTCATTTAAATGCGAATATAATTAAACAAATGAATAAATTCCTTAAATATAATGAAATTACACTTTGACATATGTTGCTCACCTATCAGATATTTTCTTTTTCTGCGGCTAGCTGAATGATAATTGGGTAAGGCCTAACACAATACCCATCCCCATCCATCCGAGGCAACTCCCATTTTGAAATGTCCTAGATCTCCCGTTGCCCGAGATCGAGAAGAGTTATAAATCCTTTGTTGTGTTGTTGAACTAATTTTCTAGCTCACTGAAGTGCCGAGAAGAAAAGAAAAGAGAAGAAAAACCAAACTATAAAAACGACTAGCTCACAGCACTTTTGAAAGAATAGTCAGTGTTTGGGATATGACTTAGAGTCAGACCCACCCCAAACACACCCTGAATGTGCTGGCAAATTGTCCTGGAAAGGAACAGAAGCCAATAATCCATTTAAGACAAGACAAGACAGGAACAAAATACAAATTCTGAAAAAAATTGGAATGAGTTACTGAAAAGAAAGAAAAGCCAAAGGAAGGTCGGTACGAATCATGAGTTTGGGGAGTTTGAACCGGAAAAAACACCTAACCTAAAAAAAAAAATCTGGCTATTCATAACAAAGGTTAAAAACACAATAACAGAAGGTATTGTTCAAAATTATATTTCTAACAAAAGTAACTTAAAATCTGAAGACATTGAGGTGAAGCAGTGTCAAGCAAAGAACATAAATGCCACATTTAATTGTTTTATGGTGGGTGTTCCTCCAGATGCTAAAGATATGGTTTATGGGGAATCTTTTTGGCCAGCAGGGGTGGGCTTTCAGCGTTTCGATTTTTCGCTCGGGCGTAATTTTTTAGACAAGCGTCCAAGTCGACTAATCCCGAATTAGTGCCAATAATTTCTACATCTTCCTTACATACAACACACACCACTCCTGCTGAACTAACCATTTTGCATCTAAACGTCAGAAGTATAAACAATAAAACTTTGCCTTTATCTGTTACATTGTCAGACATAAATCCAGATATTTTCCTAGTCTCTGAACATTGGATGCAAAATGCCGATGTAAGTAAAGTTCATTTTCATGGTTTTAATTTTATATCTCACTTTTCAAGAATCGTTGTTAGGGGGGGTGGCACTGCTATTTTTGTGAACAGCTTAATGGAAGCAAATAGCATAAATACAAAAACTTTACCAATAGAAAAAGAGTGTGAATTTTGTATCACTAAAATTAAACATTGTGATATATTTTATATAGCTGTCAGTTTGTACAGATCACCAAGCGGTAATCTTGATCTCTTTTTTTCTGTGTTGTCTGAGTTGTTGGATGAGATTTATAGTACGACTGCATTTTTTATCATTGGGGGTGATTTTAACATAAATTTCGCTACACCTAATATTAATGCTGATCGCCTCTCAAGTCTAATGTCCGGCTATGGGATGTTGTCAGTTGTTTCTGGTACCACAAGGCCTGGTTCTGGGTCGGATACACAAATAGATAATATCTTTACAAATATCTATAGTGAGGCCACATTGTTCCAGCCTTATATTACGGACTTGTCTGATCATTATGGACAGATACTCAAAATTCCACTTAAAAAATCAGCACCTACGAAGTTCGTACAAAAACGGTTTTTTGTGGAGGCAAATATAATGCAGTTTAAATTATACTTGCAAAATGAGACATGGACAGATGTTTATGAGGCTCAAGGAGTCCATGAAAAGTATCTGGCTTTTGAGCAGATAATTTTGTATTATTTTAGTCTCTCTTTTCCAATTTGTGGCAGCAGAGTGAAGGCGGATGACTGGGTAAATAGAGACATTAAAAGGTATTCAAGTTTTATAAAGGATTTATATGTAAATTTTAAAATATCAGGATCCCAAGCCGACTTAGAGATATATAAGACTGAAAGGAAATATTACAGGAAATATATATCTGATCACAAAAAGAGTATAAATGATAATAGGATAATAAATTCAAAAAACAAGAACAAAACAATGTGGAATATTTTTAACAAAGAAACTAATACAAAAACTTCTCTGCAGGACATTACGATAAAATCACAGGATGAAAATCTCTTGGAAGATCCTAAAAATATCGCTAACACATTTCTGAAGCAATTTACCTTACCACTATCAACTTATTCTGTTCCTGATTATCGCTCAAATAATGGTTTTCCCACAATATTTCTAAAACCTGTGGAGGAGAATGAAATCTGTAAGATTATTTTAAACTTGCCGAACAAATATTCAGCGGGACCAGACGAACTGCCTGTAACTGTTTTGAGGTCTGTGGCTGAACCTGTCTGCACTCCTCTATGCCATATAATTAATGAAAGTTTTGTATCTGGTATCTTTCCCAATAGACTAAAAAGAGCGAAAATTACTCCCATTTACAAAAAGGGTAATAGACAGGATTGTATGAACTATAGGCCAATATCTTTGTTACCATCTGTGTCAAAGGTTTTTGAGAAGGCATTATATATCCGGTTAATAAATTTTCTAAATAAGCATAATATATTAAAGAAACATCAATTTGGATTCAGACAATCAAGTTCCACAGAGCATGCAATATTTACCACCTTAAAATATATCTTCGATAATGTTGACAAAAATCTGCAGGTGACTGGATTATATTTTGACTTGTCAAAAGCCTTTGACACACTAAATCACCAACGCCTAATTAATAAGTGTCAGAGCTATGGTCTACGTGGTGTTTGTGGCGCCCTGTTGGAGTCATACCTACGGGACAGAACACAGATGGTATCAATATCAAACAAAGGTAAATCATACTTTTCACAAGAAACTGATTTATTACAGGGAGTGCCTCAGGGATCCATACTTGGGCCTCTGCTTTTTCTTTTGTATGTTAATGACTTACAGATAGGGTCTGAGACTGAGATAGTGTGCCAATATGCAGATGATACATCTGTATTGTGTGCGAGCAAATCCGACACAGAATTATCCATACAATGTGGTGAAGTGGCAAATGACATGTCGGAATGGTGTCATGATAATTTTCTCCAGCTGAATGTTGATAAGACAGGACTAATAAGCTTTTCAAAACTGGGGGTCCTCCAGAATTCTCTATTGGTAAGGCTCAACCATAGGTCAATTCCTACAGTTGATTCCCTTAAATTCTTAGGGGTGGAACTAGATTCCTGTCTTAGCTGGACAGCCCACATAAAAGGACTGCAGGCAAAACTTTGCAGTGCATGTGCAGTCATAAGGCGACTAAGACATAGCATCTCTGTGGCTTGCATTCGCTTATATTATTTTGGCTATGTACAGTCTATAATGGCTTATGGGATTGCTTTCTGGGGATCGGCAAGTGATGCTTCAAATATTTTCAAGGCACAAAAGAGAATAATCCGCTGCATTCTGGGTCTCGGTCCTAGAGAATCATGTAGACCTCATTTTCAGAATTTAGATATTATGACAGTTCCATCTCTATTTTTTATATCGTTGGTTACTTTAATTAAACGAAATCCGACTTTTTTCCTCCATAATTTTGAAAACTATAGCAATGACATGCATATTGCTACACGCAGCAGGTCTGAACTGGCAATACCTACTCATGTGTAGGCATTTTATGAGAGGGGTCCATATTACATGGCCATAAAAGCATACCGGTCACTACCCGATGATATCAAGTGTATCACTGGTGTAAATCTTTTTAGAAAATCTGTTGTGTTGTATGCTAAAACTAGATGTTTTTATTCTTTTAATTTTCTGTCCTAACCCAGACTTGTTTTAACTTTTACTATATGTTTTAAACTTTGGTAGTATAGTGTTAACTTTTTTAATCTGTGGTGTCCAATTTTACCTTTATCTTTATAAGTTTTATAATATTTATATGATATATTTTTTTTAACCTTATAAGCTTTATAATTTTAATCTACATCCTACATCAGCTTTAATAATTTTTATTTCATAGACAATTATCATCATTAGATATTACAGTTTACTGATTGTAATGTTAAAAGGCTCTGGAAATTTATTTTTCATAACATAACTTATATTTGCATTTTTTTAAGTTCAAACAGCATGATAATTGTAATTTGTCTAATTCGAAAGTAGGAATTTATACTTAATGATAGTTTCTATCACCTTGTCTGACGTTGCTTTGTCACCCCTTGTGATTTTGTTGGCAATAAAGAATGTTTATTATTATTATTATTATTATAAAACTTTGTATTTTTCACTAATACCAAAATTTTCGGGTTAATGTTCTTAAACCCGTTTTCACATTAACTTAAAATAAAAAATTAAACAGTAAAATACAACAAATTAGGTATCATTAGAAAGGTAATTTTGTGCCCTTTCAAATGACATATCACTCGACCCCACTTTCCATTTAAAATTTTAGGGTTGTTACTCGCCCTCAGTAGGGGGTTGAATGCACAGGTTGTAAAATGTGTCTAAAATGTGTCCCCCTCTAAAGCAAAATCCACGTGTCCGAAAATTTTCGCGTTAAATTACAAAAAAAGGAGAAAAGCTAGGTGCATACTTTTCGTTGGCCCACTCTGTAGATTGTAGTGACCTCCTGCAACTTGTTCATATTCATGCGCCTCCTAGATCACTTAGAGTTGTGAATATATTTAATATTGAAAACCATTGCTCCAATTTTGGTCAATTCTCATCTATAAATAGAATGATGTATCATGTAAATCAATTGAGAATTGACTTGTTTAACACCTCCTTGTACTCCCCTTCAGTCAGCACTTAATAATCAATAGATTACTCACCTAACCTTTTATATATGTTAGTAATTTAGGGGTCCATTGTTGTTTTTATAATAATTAGTGTATAGTTTGTATTTTTATAACTCGTTTGTCATTTATATATTGTGTACCTAATTTTTTAAACACTTCATTCTTAGACTAGACCATTCATTATTTTTTGTAAAATTTACTTTTTGTAAAATTGGGATATTCCCGTTGATAAATAAATAAATAAATAAAAAGGATCTGGCAAAACAAGAATAGATATGTGTGGCACAAACCAAAACTAAGCTACTATTACCTATTCTTGTTTCGCCATTTCGCATGCCCGAAGCCTTTGCATCGAACAGTTAGCAGGTTCCCTAGATCCTTTTGGACCATTGCTGTGTGTGTGTTAACAAAAGAGAAATAATGAGTGTGCGAGAGTGAGATAGTGTAAGTTTGGAACATGTCAGATAGTAATTACAATTGCAGTTTCTATATTTTGTGATTGGTTTATGAAACATTTGTGCAACATTTAATGTGTAGGAGATGGGAAGGAAAATAGAATATATCAGTATTTTTATTATTGTGGCAGCCAATACCTAAGTGCACAAAGTAAACAATGACCATCTTGGCAGATTTATTATTATAAACTCCAAGTTCTTTAAAATTTATTTATTTATTTATTCATTTACTTCCATTGACATGATCACATATGTTGGAATTGTCAAATACAAATTTAAAAATACATTAAAAACAAGATACAAATGATTAAAATCTAACACTATAACTAAGCAAAATTTCATTAAATAAAAGCGTGTGAAAAAAATTCAGTCAATGAATAAAAGGGGTTCTCAGCTAATATGGACTTAAGTTTCCCCTTATAGAGGTGGAGAATCCGAATATCCTTAATATTTGAAGGCAAGTGGTTATAAATTTTAAGGGAAGTGATCCCAGGTCCCTCCTGCACCTGGGTCAACCGGGCACCAGGAATGAAAAGCCTTTCAGCATTTCTTGTCATGTAACGATTAATAACCCCGCACTTCGGGAATTCATTAAGGTGTTTAAATACATAACAAGCACATTCAAAAATGTATAAACCAATAACGGTGAGAATTCGTTCTGATTTAAAAGTTTGGCGACAGGAGGCTCTAAATGGTAAGCGGAACATAGTTCTTATTATTCTCTTTTGGCTTATCAAAACTTTATTTATGTTACTAGAGTTACCCCATGCCAACAGTCCATAAGACAAGACCGATTGAATGGTAGCATAATAAAACATCTTAAGGATAGGTTTCTCCACAAAATCTCTCAACTGCAGTACAGCATAGTTCCTGGATGACAATCTATTACAGGTGTTATGGATTTGACCAGTCCATGAGAGATGAGAGTCGACCGCAATGCCTAAGAAGGTTACGTCCTCACGCTGTACAAGATTTGATGACCCGTCTCGGACAAGCAGACTCCTGTCCTGAGTCACCCTGATAGGGGTGAAAACAAGAAAGTTAGTTTTCGCGGTGTTCAGGCAAAGGCCATTTCCCACGCACCACGCAGCAATATCTCTCACACACCTGTTCGCCTTGGTGCAAAGACTCTCATAATCACTCCCCTCGACAACTGCCGACGTGTCATCCGCAAAGAGAGTTATATAACTATCGCCGGCCAGCAGAGGTAGGTCGTTTACAAACATAAGGAACAAGATTGGCCCCAGTACACTGCCCTGGGGAACGCCCGTGCTAACATTTGCCCAATCAGATACAGTCAGTCCACCATCACCCAACAATTTCACGGCTTGACTCCTACCTGAAAGGTAGGTCTTTATCCAGTCATATGCCGGCCCCCTAATACCATAATACGCCAGTTTATCCAATAGTGTCGCATGATTTATGGTATCGAAGGCCTTTGTGAAGTCATAGAAAATCCCAACAGATTTCAGCCCCTCGTTGAAATTACCCAGGATCTTCAGGTAAAATGATAATATGGCGTCAGTAGTTGATCGTCCAACTCTGAACCCGAACTGCCTGCAGGTCAATATCTGGAAGGACTCCAAAAAACCCACCAATCTTCCCCGAAAAGCCCTCTCGAAAACCTTCGAGAACACGGACAGCAGGGCGATCGGCCTGTAATTCTCCACCGCAGTCGGGTCACCTTTCTTATAAACTGGTACTATGATCGCCCTTTTCAAGGCATCCGGGAAGTAGCCATGTTCGAAGGAACAATTTATAAGGTAGGTCAGAGGAGCCAGAATCTCTCCCGCACAGTAACTCATTAGGTTGCAGGGAACCTCGTCGACACCGCAAGAGTTCTTAATGGCCACAGACCTGAGAATAGTCAAAACTTCATTCTCGGTTAGAGGTGTCAAAAAAATCGTATGGCAGTTGGCACTGTTGGGTAAGGTTGTGCTACCACTTCGCTCTGTACCACACACATCACGCTTTGCACCATTCAAGAGTTGGTCCACCGATTCGATGAAGAAGGTGTTGAAGGCATCAGCGATCTCATTCTGTCCCGTCACTTCCTTACCACAGTGCATAATACGATCGGGAATTGATTTTTTTTTAAGTTTCATGCTAGTGAGTGAGTTTATAACGTCCCACGCACATTTACTAATATTAGGTGAAGTTAGCAGTTCATTAGAGTAATAAGCCTTTTTTGCGACCATAATATTTTTTTATGTAACTTAGTACTGCCCTTGTAAAGAGTTTTAAGGTGTTCATTATTATTTGAGTATCTTACTTGTCTGTGAAGCTGCCTCAGCTCAACACCCTCACTGATAAGTTCAGGA
>JAEQML010061740.1:0-25340 GCA_016904865.1 Pissodes strobi
CCGTTTGAGATTTCATGCTAGAACAAACCTATTGTATTAAATAAATTACATGCATGAAAAACTGGCGCTCTAGTCAACATGCTACTGGCAGGCCTCTCACAATAAAAGGTACGCACATTACGCGCATTAGACCAGGGAATAAGACATTTTATTTGATTAAATAGCTCGATGCAATCTATTCTGTTATTAAGCAATTTATATAAAAATGATACAGTAAGTTTACGCCTTCGTGTTTCTAGGTTAGCTATGTTAAATCTGGTTAGTAATAAACTTTGCTCAATTCCCCTTAGGAGATTGTAAATTATGTGAATAAACTGAGTAAACTGAGATAGACACCGTCACATTTAAATGCTAAATATTTAACAAACCTATAATGCACAGACTCCAGATACCTTACGTCAATCTGATAAATAGGATGCCATATAACAGCTCCATACTCCAGTTTAGACCTTACAAAAGAACAAAACAGTAGCTTAAGGGTCTCGACGTCTCCAAAACCCCTGCAGTTCCTCAATATAAAACCCAGAGTTTTTGAAGCAGATTGTACTACATCGTGTATATGTGACTTAAAAGTGAATTTATGATCAAATGTAATGCCGAGGTCCTTCACTTCAAAACAGCGATTAATAACTTGGGAATTGATTTCATAATTGAATTGAATAAAGGATTTTTTCCTGCAGAAAGAAACCGCATTGCACTTAGAGACGTTAAGATCAAGGCGGTTATCACTACACCAGTCGCCAATCACAGCAAGATCCGCCTGCAACCGCAGACAATCAGCAACGGAGTCGATACGGCAATAGATCTTCAGATCATCAGCAAATAGAAGCGTATTACATCTCAGTTTGCTAGCTAGATCGTTAATAAAAATTAAAAATAGTAAAGGCCCCAAATTGGAGCCTTGCGGAACTCCGGAAGTGACCACATATTCCGAAGATCTAAAGCCATCGACCTCTACAAACTGCCGCCGCTCAGTCAAGTAAGACTTCAAAAACTCCACCAAACCCAAAGAAAAGCCAATCAAATCCAACTTAAACAGCAGAGTACTTATGCTAACCCGATCAAAGGCCTTCCGAAAATCAGTGTACAAAACATCAACTTGACCTTGCCTATCTAAAACTGAACAAACAAACTGTGACAAACATGCTAAGTTAGTATCACACGATCTTTTTTCCATAAATCCATGCTGAGATAAAAGTATTGGGACTAAAACAACTTAATTTTAATAAGAACGATAAATAAATACTCGTTTAGTAACTTAAACTGCAACCCGGCGCATTCACCAATATGTAAATAACAGAAAATAACACAACAGATAATAAGGCAAAAAATATGAATTATATTTAAAGTTTAAAACAGTATAACTGATCAATAGTAGATGTCATACTTATACAAATGAAATGACTTTAACCCTCCATCTCAAGCGTAAATTAATTTTGTAAAGCTTGTAAATATGACACATGCTAAGCCATCAAATCAAACTGAATAAAATAATTAATGAATTTACATGTACTCTAAAATAGAACTATAAACGTTCATACAGATAAGACATGGTATCAGTTACATGGCTGCATCATATTTTAAACATACTAATATACAATATCAAAAAGATTTTACTTACCTTATTCTGCAACATTCATACTTAGTTTCATGCCATCCCTTGAAGTCATATTCTAATTCCATATTTTCATATTCATTACATTTATTATACTTCTTAGGTGTTAAGGTCTTCATTTCCTTACATTTCTTTTTACAACATTCATTTGTTTCACTTCTAGACCTCCTCCTTGGTGAATTTTTCTCACACGTAACACACCAGGAACTGTATGAATACTTGCAATATTTTTCTTTGCTTTCAGGACTCGCATTGTAAGGAAGGCTGAAGTTGCAATCACCCATTTTGATGAAGGTGTATGCATGTAGGTACTACCTCAGCTTTATGTGATTTTTAATGTAAAACATAGATGCTGGACTTCATTCCCTGAAAAAATATAATACATGTTCCCATTAGTTAATTAGAGAAAGGTTTAGAAGATATTGTTGACTTGGCAACTAAACATTTTCCAGAAATTCAATAAAGGAAAATGAAAACAAATATCGATATATAAATTTAAAAAACATTAAATACAGTTAAATACTAAAAAATCTAACCTATAAATAGAAAGTCAGCTAATATTAAATACCTATAAATGTGTACTTAGACATTAAGTAAATACTTTGATAAAGTATAAATGCGTTTTCCTATAATAAAAATAAATAAATTTGGTTGTGTATTATGTATATGTATCCAAAATGGTGATTATCTTGAGAGAATAGGAACAGACATTTAATATCTTCTAGAAATCCTGTGTAAATACATTTAATTTAGGACTCAATACTGAATAATAAATAGACTAGAGACTACTACAGATAGTTTTTTTACCTTTTACATAAAATTAAACACCTACAAATCAACGCTGCCCTGAGTCCACATGTATGATGTCAGAATGTCAGTTTTGCCGCTTGCCGCGCTGAGTTTCTGCAAATGTACTGAGTAGTGAGCAGAAGCAATAAAATGTACTAGATTTTACAAAGTGAAATATTGCCGTGTCGATGAAATTAAACAATTATGTTTTGCAAAGTATTTTTGAAGTAAATACTTCTTTCGTTACATGAGAGCCATTGATGAGAGCGGTTTATCAACTTTTCAATGCTGCGCCATGTCATGACACGGTTCATAGATAAGGATAAGACACGGTTTATGAAATTTTCGTCTCGCAAAAGAGAACGGTATATTCTTGTAATAAGAAAGAGACTCGCCTCTACCGAATAGAGAGCGGTAGAACTAAATATATACGGTAGGTTCACTCGAGACAAATTTCCAATTTCCCCGACAGTTTTTAGCTTCGAAGCGAATCCTGATCAATCTCTGGTTCGTGGCCACCGATGGCTCCGCTACGAGGGAGAATCTACGGCCAGTGTACAAATGCCTTGATATTGTGTACTAGCTGTTGTGTCGCGTTAATATTAATAATTATTAAGATCGCTACAATGACGAGATATTGTTGTGCGGATAATTGTATTACAAAAGTGGGTGAAGGATTTTAAATTTTTAGATGTCCCAAAGACCCTATCAGGCAGTGTTGCCACCGACACGGATATTGCCGTGTTTTCACGGATTTTTGAAACTAGGACACGGCTCTTATTGGGTGCCGTGCACGAAAACACGGATTTTTTTGCTCTTAACAGGGCGGTTCTGCGAGTGTATACATCGTGAACTGGGTAAATGCGCAGGCGCGAACCCCACATCTAAGAAGCATCGTCAACACGTATTTTTTTTACAGAGAATTTTGCGTTATTATATTTATGTGCTATATGTCTTTTTTATTCGCTTCATTTTAATCGATATTTCATATAAATATTATTTAATCCTAAAAATGTTAGAGTGCCAATCAACTGTTCTCTTTAGTTTCAAAGATGTGTTGATGAATCGGAATTTCAAAATATTGAAAACGAACGGCGTTTACTTTCAAATTATGTCTTCAATGAAAATGAAATAAATATTAATGATGACATTGATATTTTATTATTATTTTAAACCTGAAGGAACAAATGAATTATTTTCAGAAATGTTGCTCAATTTGTGCTCAATATTTTATCTCTGCCACATTCAAACGCTCAATGCGAAAGAGTATTTTCACATGTGAATCTAATTTTAACGAAACAAAGAAATTGTTTAATCACGAGTAGTACTCGTACCATTAATGGAAGTCTGCTGGCCTCACAGAAGTTGAACCTTGAGTTCTACTTAAGCCAAGCAAATATATATTTTTTTAAATGGTGAAAAGTGATATAATAACAACCTGGCACTTGAAGTTGTAGAGTAGGAAGACTGATTTAGTATTGACTGAGGTCCGGTTTTTTTATGTGATTGTTATCTTTACCAACAAGATAATTTCCATGGAAACAATTGTGACAACAATGATTATCACGCAGATTATCCTGTTGGTAATACTAACAGGCACGTAAAAAACTGGCCCTGAATGCGGCAATCTATTTTTGAATCTATGTTGAGTTGATAGTTATCTTAAGTTGATTATTTGCAAAAAGAAAAATTATGTTATGTTCGTTTCGAATAAATGTGTCAAATAAGAAGACTTTCTTATTTTAAGCGTCGTAATCTCGTAAGCAAATAATGAATTTACCATGATACAAAGAGTATCATGTGAATTTACTTTTGTCTTAATTACCATCATGAAAAAACCGGAAGATGACGTCATATTCTATTTATTTTCTAGTTGAATATTTCAACACAGTGCCATCTTTCTTCCAACAGCACTCTTCGATATACAATTGAGTTTACGTTTACAGTATCCTTTCCACATTTCAGCGACACGGCCGTAGGGTGCAAAAACACGGAATTTTGACGACACTGTTACGGATTTTTCAGATTTATAAAGACAGTTATCTGATTAGATATTAAGGCCGGTCCAGACACAACGCCTTATCGGACGATAAAACGTACAGGCAAATCGTTCGACAAAACGTACAAAAATTAGCGCGTCCACACGTTTCCAATTAATCGGTCCAATTTTAGTTTCGCGACGTTTTCAGTCATGGAAGAAGCGCTTCTTTTGTCGCTCTATGCTATTTGCGTTGTAGTAAAAACCAGAAAGAAACAAAATCGAAGACTTAGATGGTCTAGGGAATGGCTATTAAAAAGACAGAAACTTTCTCAAGTCAGATTATTACGTGAACTTGAACCAGATGATTGGCGTAATTACCTGACGATGGACACTGAAACTTACAACCATTTGTTAAAATCTGTTACTTCGTACATTAAAAGGCAAAACACCTGCATGAGAAAAGCCATTTCTCCTCATGAACGACTTAGTGCTACGTTAACATTTCTTGCAACAGGAAGAAGCTACAAAGACTTGGAATTTACCACCATCATGTCCAAGCAATCACTGAGTGAAATAATACCTGAAACTTGTGACGCTATCTACCAGATTTTAAAAAAAGACAATCTACAGGTGAGTTTTAAAAAATATTTTTATCAGAAAGAAACTAAAACTTAAACATTATTAAAAAGGAAAAGTAAAAAAATACAAATAAAATGTAACATTATTGAAAACGAAATAAATAGGTACCTACATAAATACTACCTATAGGTAATTAATTTAGTAATAACGTTTCTTATTTATTTATAAAACACCTTCATTGGGGTTAAATTTTACAATATACTGAACAATATTTTTGGAATTAGGATCTGTGCCCCCTTCTGAAAATAGGGTTTGGTCGTCTAATACCTGCTCTGAAGTAACTTGCTGCTGGCCAATCTCAATTAGTGAGTGATGTTCTTGTGGATTTGTCTGTTGTGTAAATTGAGTAGCTGATGATGCCGGCAAACAGATGCTCCTATGTATTGTTTGCTGCTGATTATGGAAGGACGTGAAACACGGATTCTGTGCAATATTAGAAAAAGTAAAATTTGTGTTAGCTGGTTCCGCCGGTGTGGGCTTATTCTTATCATGAATTAGTTGTAGCTGTTGGTCATGCTGTTTTTGGCCGCCCGGATTGTGTTCAATATTGGCAGAAGTAAAATTTTTGTCATCTGGTTCCGCCGGTGTGGTCTTATTCTGATCATGAATTAGTTGTAGCTGTTGGGCATGCTGTTTTTGGCCGATTTCTACTGCGTAATACCCTTGATTCCCCGCGTAATACCCTTAATTCCATCTTTGACTTGGAGTTTGCCCATTTGCTTCGGTATTGGTGATACAAGGTGGTGCATATTGGTTAAAGTGTTGCTGTCTGGTTTCTCGTTGAGACTGTTGGGGGAAAAGGTGTCGGTCTTCAGTCATAATTTTGGAATATCTATTTAAGGACAATATATCTGCCTCAAATAAGACATCAGAGATCAGTTTCATTGCAAACTTAAGTTGATCCGGATGAAGTGCTCTAAGTCTATCCGCGACATGTTTTCCAAATCGGTCGTGTGAATCTTCCTGCAACTTCGTCTGCTTCATTATTTTTTGATGCCGCTTTCTTTTTACGATTTAATGTGCTGGTAGGTGTAGGTAGCAGGACACTGGTAGCGGTATCACTAGTCGAAGTAGATGGCCGACCGGTCGATGGGGTAGCAGGAAAACTCTGATATTCTAATTCAACCTGAAACAATAAAATATTACAATTTTAAGAAGATAAAAATACAACCGTTAAAAAAATGTATAAAAAAATCCCTACTAATTAGGTACTATATATATAAAATAATGTAATTTCTTTTGTTTAAGTTTCCAAAAAGCGAACAGGAGTGATTACAAATAGCAGCCGACTTTCAACACAAATGGCAAGATCCGCATTGCTTGGGCAGTATTGACGGCAAACATATCAAAATTGTACCTCCCAAAGGAAGCGGATCATACTACTTTAACTACAAAAAGACGCATAGCATAGTTCTTATGGCAATAGCTAATGCGAATTGTGAGTTTATTATCTACTGCGATGTTGGCACAAATGGTAGAATCTCTGATGGTGGAGTAATTGCTAATACCGCATTTTATGAAAAACTTAAGAGCCCTAGACTTGTCGAATTTCTGCCATTGGCGATTGCTCTCCTTCCTTCTAGCCCTCCTTAGTTAAGACAAGCTGAAAACCACATAATAGCTAACAGTTATTGTGTGCTGAAAACAGTGAAAATTCTGAACCTGAACTGCACTGAAACTGAACTAGTGATTGGGAGCTATCGAATAATTATTACTAAATGAATAAATTCCAACTATCGGATGATTGTATTCGAAAGAAATCATTTATTCATTAAATTACTAAAAATAATAAGTAAGACAATATTGTGTGCATATGCACACAATAGTCACAAATGTATTTTTTTATGGAAGTGGCACACACGCTAAAGGGAGATTTTTTAGCAGTTGACGAGCGGTGCGTATGTGCGAAGATGTTGATTGACATAGCTGTACGTTGTAAGTAGTGAAGGGAAAATCGGATGATATTTAGAATCGAATATCTTGCATTCAAATACTTTTGAGAATCGAATGATTATTCGAATAGAAAGAATCGAATTATTTCGATTAGTCGCGATATCCCAAATGTTTCAATAGCGATTCAACCTCTCGAGAAGTCTCGTTTTCGAATTCAAATTAACAAATTGTCTGATTCTGGATTGTTTGATCTTGAAGTCTTCATTCTTGATAGATTTAAGCATAAGAGCAAAATCTTTTACAAATATTAGCGAAAGCATTCACGATTAAAAAATAAAATATTGGTTAAAAAGTTGTTTTGTTTAGATATTATGCAAATGTTTATTAAAGATTTACTAAAATCATCACTCTTTAATAATTTAAATTTGAATTAGCAAAACTTCTTATCTTCTGCATATTGCAAACATATGTATGTCACCTGCCGACTACCGCATTTAAAATTAATAATATGTTTGCTACAAAAGAAAAATATTCAACAATTAAAAAACTACCACAGTAATTAAACTACTCTATTTTATACTTTTTATAGTATCGCGTTTTCGATTATAGGTCACCATAATACAAAACAGAGCCCGCTATCATTTGTTGCTCAGACGGCAGCCCAGCATAATCGAACAAGTTTTATTATAATCGCATTTGACGCGAATTGTGCCGATTCATATTTCATTCATATTTCGATTCAACCAGCATTCGAGGGACGATTAATTCGTTGTTAGCGCATTCGAATATTTCTGGTATTCAAATTCTTCCTTGAGAATCGAATGCATTCGAATGCAAGCCAGAATCGAATACTTCGATTATTTGTATTCGAATAGTTCCTTCACTAGTTGCATTGTCTTTATAAGAAAAAAGCTAGTTGTAAGCAGATGTGTTGTGACTGAGTTCCACAGTGATGCAGTGCGTCAGAAAAAGGAGTCTTGTAAAGCGACGTTCTAGGTGTTTCCAGTTGTACGACGAACGGGTGCGCTGTTGCCGCCTGTCGAAAGTCGTGACTGTCTGACAGGCATTGCTGGGGGCGGGATGAGGCGGGCTTGTTGCAATAAATTGATAGTTATAGAACATTAATAAATTAAATAAATTGAAAATGCAAAATACATGCTTTGGCTTTCGAATAACTAGAATGCAAAATTGCAAAGCATGTATCGCATTTCGCATCAGTTCGGTATTGAATAAGTTAGTTCTTGTTGTTGTTTGTTGACCCCCTTGCACGGGGGTTGGATGGCACTGCTACGAGGCAATTTGCCAGCACACCCTTCTTCCGGCGCTTAGACAGAGGCAGAGCTACCCTTCCACCTGTGTTACACGTTATTCCAGTTTGAAGGGCCTTGTATTCGGAGGGAATCTCCAGTAAGACGAGCCTGTGCCCCTGGTGATTCCCGACCTTTGCACAAATATAAGCTAATGAATTGCACGATTTCCTATGCATGGAGGCTTCGCACACTGTAGGTATAACCAATTTATGTCAGATTCCAAATCCCCGCATGATTACTACAGGCCACGCTTTGCGTACGGAAATAGCCCTGGAGTATGAATCGCCCTCCACTACGCGACTCACCCCTTATACCTTCCAGCCGGCACGCCTTTCCAGACTCCCCCCGAAGGATTAGAGCACGTTTTCTAAGCAATGAGCTTCCACTAGCCGTACCGAATTCTGTAATCCATTTCCAACGTGTTCGTTCTTCGACGGCAGAACCGGAAGCGAATAAGATAGTTTCCATCGAATGATTAGACCCACTTGCATCTAGCGACACCGATTCACATTCGATCATTCGAACATTTCCAAACATTGATATAATAACAGGTGTATCATGATTTCCAACATTCTAACACTCCAACTCGGGGTCCTTCATGCGTTTGCCGCGTCCTGTAATTTAGACATGGAATATATTCGCGGTAACACATGTAAGATGCTGTATATCCACTATAATACGGCTCTTAACCCAAAGTTTTTTTTTTTATCATTAAACTAATATTTTACTTCACGCATGGCACTCCGCTCGCTTCGCTCGCTACGGGGGCTCTACGAACTAACAAAACCTAACCCAAGGCATACCCAAAATCAGGAGAAAAATATTAAGAAAATGCAGTGCAACAATCCAATCTTACACCCTTTCCAACAACGATTAACACAAATACATATTTACAGGTATTATTTGTACTTAAATGTAATCGGGAAGCAGCAGTAAGATATTCATTCACAACACTGCATGCTGGACCCCGGATCGGAGTGTTGGAAATGTTCGAATTTCGAATGATGGAATGTGGATCGGTGTCGCTAGACGCAAGTGATTGGACCCTCCTAGGTATGGATGGAATTAATTCGAATGAATTGCAACTATCGAATGTTTTGATAGTTTTCAATTTTTATTCGATGGTTCGCATCACTACTATTTTCATTTGTCATTCGTCAAGTTTTTTGTTTTGACTGTTGACTGTATTGTTAGTCATTCGTAGTCACCTTTTCTTTTGATAATAATATATCAATATACTCCAAACAGATTAAAATTAAGGATTTCAAGCTATTAAACTCCATGAAGTCTTTAACAAAATCATGAAATCGATGCCAGTATTTATATAGTACACTGTGGTTAGTGCCTATAAAAAGCAATGGGATCAGTTGCAAACAATTTAGAATCATTCAATAGAGCAGGTATATTTCATGAACTCCCTATTTACCTTGTAGTTTTGTTAATAGGTGTTAAAGGTTCTGGTGTGATATAAGCACTTTCGATTTTGAAGCTATTTTGGATTCAGTGGGAAGATGACATAAAATGGGACACATTAACGTACAAAAAATTGCGGATAACATTTTCGCAAAATAAATTATTCAAAATTAAGATTCAAATTTAAGGCACACTTTTTGCTAATAAACACAATTCCAGTACACTTCAGGCCTGTTCATTTGGTCTGCTCCCACTACTGCACTACTCTTAAGCGGCTTGGAGCAGGTGATTGATGTTCATTTGGCTTGAGCAGCTGTTATTTTTTTTTTTTGTTCGCTTGGGATGGAGCCCTGTGCTCGAGATCAGTTAGATCATGCTTTACTTGTACTTAGTCTGGAGGTGGAGCAGTTCGAGCAAAAGCAGAAAGATGACTCATAATCAACAAAAACTGCTGAATATGAAATAATAATATAACTCCACTTTTTAAATTTTCAAAGGCTGAAAGGCATTGTGATCTTTTTCGAGAGAAATATCCCTATATATAAAATATCCTATCCTCGTGTTGTCATAACAAAAAGCGCGTTCATTTGGGGTAGCAAGCTAGGAAGTCATCCTAGCAGGAAATATCTACTTTGTACTGCAGTTATGGCATATCGTGTTCTGCTCCAAGCTGATTTCTTTGATTTTCCGAGCAGGTTGTGCAAAGCCAAATGAACAGGCCTGTCCTAATGTATGGTCGTAGGAGCTGGATTTATAGATTGACATAACATAAGCATAGCATAAGCATAAGAAGTTAAACATTCAAATTTAAGTCAGGCAATTTATAGATCGACATAACATAAGACACAACATAAGTTTGACATAAGAAGTTCACCAACTTTTAACTTCTTATGCTATGTGCTTATTTTCGACCAATGAAAACATAGAATTATAATTGTATTTACCTTTTGAGAGAATGACATATACAATAATATTCAATAAAATTTAGTGTTTTGACTTTTTGTATGCTTTTTCTTTTTGAGAATGGTAAGAATTTATAAATTTATTTATTTATTTTTTCAATGTTTTGAACATTTAGTCATTTGATGTCTATGTCAGAAGTTTGAAACCTGTATAGAAACTGAAGTTTTCTTAAAACGATTTTTGTATCACTATGTACATATTATTTACAGCACAAATGAAATATGATTCACTTTTTCAATATTATCATGGCATTTACGTTTAAATTTAGTACTACAACTTAATGAGATGTTTATTAAATATCTTTTATGTTTATTTTTTTTAGATCTTTCTCCTGAGCAACAAAAAATTTTGATTGAAATAAGAAGGAAAAAGACTGAACTTTTATTGCAAATACAGGTTGGTATAAATTAAGTTTTTGATAGCCATGAAATGTAGTTATTAATTAACAATTAGTCCAGCGGAAAAAAGTATGGCTAGATAGTAATTACAGACAGCTAGCGGCAAGATTTCCACTTTGGCTTTCACGCGTACGTATGCCTTAAATTTTCACGCGATGTTTAAATAGCGAAACGTTAATTTATATAGGTAACTTGCATTACTTGCAAAGGGTTAAAAATGCAATGGATTAAATACTCGATTAAGATATGTAATATTAAAGTTAAAACGTGATCAAACTTCATGCATGGCATTTTTATTTATTTATTTATTTATAACGTTCTTTATTGACATAAGTATCAATGGGCCATTGACCGAAGTCCTTCAGCCTTTTATATACAATTTTATATATTATTTACAATT
Source organism: Pissodes strobi (assembly GCA_016904865.1). Classification (NCBI taxonomy): domain Eukaryota; kingdom Metazoa; phylum Arthropoda; class Insecta; order Coleoptera; family Curculionidae; genus Pissodes; species Pissodes strobi. The sequence continues at coordinate 11,402 of JAEQML010061740.1, forward strand.
GGATAAAAAAAAATGAAAGTGAAAAACAATTAATAAACATTATATAAAACTATTTACAGGATTGGATATTTTGAGTTTTGGTTGTGTAATATGTGGTGATTTACTGTTGCAGATCAATCAATCCTTTATTTAGGAACCCCTAATACAATGAATTAATCTACATAAAAATAACATGTAAAAAATAGTATGTATAATGGATTGATAAAATGATGTTTCTGGATAAACTCTTCTTCTGTTTGGAGGTATTTCTTTGTTGCGTAGTGCGTGCAGAACCTGTATATAATTTCTTGGCTGGCAAATTTGATACTCAAGTCTCTAAGTGGTTGTTATTGGTTCTCCTTTTGTCAACTCGAAGAGTAGTTGGTTAGATGGATTATATAACGGATTTTGTGGGTGATGCATCCTGGTAATGGTACGTAGAGTGGTTGTTTCAGCAACTTTTTGATGTTTAATTGCTGGTGGTCGACAGTTTAAGTAGATAGGGTGGCAGTATTCTAGAAAGGGTGGACATATTGACCGGTATATATGGGCTGCAGTTTTCAGTGATATTCCCTGTTGTTTATAGGTAAAACTTCGAAAGTGTTTTCCTCTTGTTATGCATTTTGTTTTGATTGTTCTTCTGTGGTAGTTAAAATTAAGTTTTTGATCGATATTGATTCCCAAATATTTGGCTGATGGCTGAGGTTTTATGGCATGGTTATTGATAATAATGGTTGGAGCGTTTGGTTTAATGTGGTGGTTGAAAATTAAGAACTGAGATTTTATGGGGTTAGGTTTCAATCGTCATTGGTTAAACCAGGTCATAGTTTTATCCATTATAAGCTGCAGGGAATTTAACGTGGATGTGATGTTTGAATTGTGAGTAATAAGAGCAGTGTCGTCAGCAAATTGGAGAATATATGTTTTGGGATCAAAAACTTAGTCATCTTTTCAGTAGTTGGGTATTTTTACTATTTTTATTTTTCATTGTTATGAACCGTCCGTTGTGTAGAGTGTACAGGGTGGCCGTTCGCTCGCTACGGGGACGCAACCAACAAAAACTAACCTAAACTAACCCAAGGCATACCCAAAATGAAGAACATAAACTCTTTGTTCTTCATTTTGGGCATGCCTTGGGTTAGTTTTTGTTGGTTGCGCCCCCGTAGCGAGCGTAGGGCCAACCCCCACTCGAATAACTCAGTACTCTTCAACAATTATTGATTATTTTTGCTCATCGTTAAATCCAAACAGTGTGGTCTGTTCTGTCATAGCATCAGGTCTATCAGATCATGAGGCTATTCTATGGAGGGTTATGCTGGGTCCACACAAGAAAAAACCAAAATATAAATATGGAGCAAATTTCAATAAGTTTGGTCACATATGCTCTGATGTGATTTGGAATGATATATTCCGATCTGACTCATCTGACGATCCACTTGAAAGTTTTCACTTGCTTCTCCAGAAATGCTTTAACAAAGCATTTCCTATGCAGGGAATTAAGGGAAAAAAGAAAAAAACCCTGCATAACTAAGGGTTTTAGGGTTTCCTCTGCAAATATGAGATGTCTGCATACTATTAGGTACCCAGGATGAAATATTTCTAAATTATTGTCAGAGATCGAGTTTTGTACCGGAAGTTGATTGGGTTGGCTAAAAAAAAAAAGTACTATAAGGACCGTTTGGTTGCATTGGAGAACCTGCAGAGAGAGAGCTGGGCCATCATCAGTGAGCTCAGGGAGCCATTAAGTCATACCGTGGAAGAACCCCGGACATATCTCCAGATGGACTTAACGATTATTTTTGCTCTATCGCTGGAAACTTAACGGGCAGGATTAACCGAGTTATTGATCCCATGAACTACATGAGCAATCTCGTTCTTGGACAGTCTTTATTTTTTCGTCCCACTGATCCTTTGGAGGTAGCACGTACCGTTGCAGCAATGAACAAACTTTCGTCTGGCGAGCCTCCACCTGGCTTACGGACACTGCCCAATTTGACGAATGGATCCCTTGCAGAGCCTAGCAGCGGCCGGGGCTTGGAATACCCCTCCACAGTAGGCCCTCCAGACACTGCTTCGCGATCCTCTCAGCTTTCTTTTGTACTGCCCCCGGGCCTCTTTATATAGGTCCCAGTCAGTATCTACCCCGCTGTGTCTAGCCCTATTAAAGAGCCTTCTCAGCTGTTTCCTAAGGTTCTCCAGGGTGGAATTCCACCAAGGAGTTTTCTCTTTACAGTGACGCTTAGTTACGGGTCAGCTGCTTGCGAAAGCCCCGGCCATCGATGAACCTTCGACCTTGCGGCGTCATCTAGCTCATCGGCGCGCCGGTGGTATTAGCGCGCTAGTACCACCCTCTGTACACCTACGCTTGTAGGTATGTTGACCAGGATAGGGACCAGGTCCCTGGTAGCCTTATCCCTTAGCAAAAGGGCCTCCAGTCCCACTGTCAATATACCTGCTCTGGGGTTCCCCATAGTCGAATGCGGTGTCAGCAGACCCGTCGTCCATCCCCATCACAATCCTGGAGCCCTTCTCCTCCGTCGTCCTCTTCCAGATTATCCAGAGTCTGCATTCCAAACCATTCTGGACCTCGAGGCAGGGGTCTATCGCTGTTCGGTTTCCAGAGAAACAAGTGACGTCGGCAACAGCGCTTGCCAGAGGGTAGCATTCCTAAAAAGACAGACAATACGATCGCTATCTCTGTTCCGTCGGTCATTGCATTAACATGTACTTAAAGTCGCTTAAAGAAATACAGTCCTAATTTAGTAAATTTATGACTTTTAATTTATAAAAGTATAGTACAAGTTAAGAGAAAACATCTCAGTCAGTTGGGCTTAACAATCGCTTCATCAGAGACGTCCGCCCCCAACCCAGGAATCCAGACTGCCGCCCTCCCAAGCCTCAACTCTTGCGGGGCCACATCAACCAGGTTGGCAACTCCCCAGGGCCTGACGTTTATCAGCTCCCTACGGATCCACCCCCTGGACTCCTCGTCATCCGCGATGATCAGGATATGGCCCCGCCGCACCCTGATCATGCGAATAGTATGGACACGTATTACAACAAATAATATTTCACTTTTCGCGTGGCCCTCCGCTCGCTTCGCTCGCCACAGAGGCCCAAGAGGAGGAAACTAACCAAGTGCTAACCCAAACTAACCCAAAGTCAAGAAAAAACTGTTTAGAAATATTTTCTATAAAGTTTGCTAAATAAAAATAACGTTGCTTTACATAATTTTTTTAACGTTGTGCTGGAATATTCGCTTACAAGTTACACAAGCAATCTTTCAATACAAACCTTTTTAGGGTTCGAGTTGCTGTGTTGTGTATATGTCCAGCTACTCTAAGGTTTTGAAAATGCAGCCTCGATCAGCAGGCGCGTCTCAAAAGCAGTATGTAAAGGCAAGTAGATTTTGACAGGGCGCCATTCATAAATAAAAATGGAAAATATGTTGCACTGCGGATTGAGATGGGTCATGCGGATAGTCTTGCCTGCTAATCAGGTATCAATAATTGAGATGTCACTGTTTAATGACAACGATGCTCCTTTTTATTAAAACGTTCAGTCCGTGGTTTACTGATAATATCAACGAATTAATTAAACGCAAATAGCTTGGTCAGCTGATAAGAAGGGCATTTTAAAACATCAATTCCAAATTAATTCTATATCAAAATGGAATGCTTTTGAAAAACTACATAATTATCGCCCAGAATATATTTATTTATTTATTTACGAACATAATCCATTTTTTACGAAAAACATATAAATTGATAGAGTGTAATGTAACGATAACACTAAAAACCTAATCAACAGCAATAAAAATAATCATATGTCATTTAAATACATCACTAAATTACCCAAAACCAGTAGGAATTAAAAAAATAAAATAAAATAAAACATCAAAATTAAATCAATAACCAAAGAGTAGTCCTCTCAAACTGCCAGCAAAAACAAGTAAGCACATAAGATCTACAAGCCTGCCAAGTCTAAGCGTTTTAATTGAGTAGAGAGTTGTTTGGGGCTACCGAAAAAGTCAAGAGATGTATGATTTGCAAGGGATAAGGATCTAGGAAAAAATGAGTATTTAGCATAGTTTGTTCTATGAAAGATTACATGGAAAGACTGGCGACTTAGAGTATTAAATAGTGGAATATAGAGATTGATTTGGCTTGTTAAATGGGGGCTGTCAACAACAGAATTAATGATTTTATATAAAGAAGATGAACATCTCTCAGTGCTCTTCTAGTTGATAGTGGCATCAAATTCAATCTTTGGTGCAAGCCTTCATAATCTAATTCATTATTAAAGAATTTAAAGTTTATGTATTGCACTCTCTCAATTCTTGAAATATGAACGTCCTAATGGGGGTTCCAGACAGAAGAAGCATACTCTAGGTGATTTCTAACCAGACTGCAATAAAGGATTTTAAGAGTATGCATGTTATGAAAATCTGCAGTATTTATCTTAATAAAACCCAGCATCCGCAAAGCTCTATTAACAATGGATGTGATGTGGTCAGTATAGGAGAGTTCATAATCAAGAGTAATCCCTAGGTCTGAGATGGACTCAGACTGCAAAGGAGTGTTGCCCGAAATGGCATAGTCATAAGATGTTTTATTACGTTTTTTGGAAAATATCATAAGTTTGCACTTGTTTGCATTCAATTCCATGCCATTTAGGGCACACCACTCTACAAATTTATCCAAATCATGTTGAAGGCCCAGACTAGATATAACCTTAAATAGTTTTAGTTCGTCTGCAAAAAGCAAAAACTGACTCTTTCCAAAGCACATGCAAACATTATTAAGGAAAATATTAAACAACAAAGGCCCAATGTGAGATCCCTGAAGGACTCCTGACGTTACAGTAATCTCATGTGAGAGAAAGTTATTAACCTGTACCAGCTGTGTACGATTGGTTAAATAGCTCTGCACCCAATTAAGTAATGCACCGGAAACAGCAAGGGTTTTATGTTTAGTTAGTAGAATATTATGTGGCACTTTGCCGAAAGCTTTGCTAAAGTCTGTATATATAGCATGAACTTCCAAACCCAGCTCCAAGGCCTGAACAATAGTAGAAGAATAGTTTAATAGAATTAGCTTGGCCTCGACAAAAGTCAAACTGCTCATTGATTATTAAGGGGGAAAATACAGAACTAAAATACTTAGTAACAAGTTTTTCAAATATTTTGGGAATTACACTAATAATACTGATAGGTCTTTAATTTCTATCATCGGAATTATCGCCTGATTTATCGATAGGAATAATAAAACTGGTTTTCCAGAAGTCAGGAAAGTAACCCTTATCTAGGGATTTATTAAATATAATTTGAATAGGTAATGCCAGGATAAAAGCACAATTCTTCAAAAATACGGGATGTATACCATCTAGGCCAGGCCCCTTTGAAATATTCAGTGCAGCTAGCTCAGAGCAGACATCCGATATAGTAATTGAATAATCACAGACATGTAGATTGTTTAGAGAAGGTTCTTCTGGGAAAACAGACTGATTCACAGAGTATTCAGAGCTAAAATACCTAGAAAACAGATCAGCCACCCCAGGGCCCATTTCAGACTCATCATCATCCAAATGAAGTTTAGAAGGAATAGAAGATGAACCACGCCTGGAATTGATAAAATTTCAAAACTGATTCGGGCTATCATTCAAAGAATGTTCAATGTTATAAACAAATGAATTGTAACGGTATCTAGAAAGTGTCTTACATTGGGACCTCAAACCTGTAAAAACCTCATAATTAGCTGCTGTATTATTAAATTTGCATTTTTTATGAGCCAATTTTTTTTAAATATAGGATTAATCAGACCCTGACTAAACCATATAGAATATTTTCTACTAGAAACCTTCTTGATAGGTACCAGTTCATTTATGACACCATAAACAATGTCATAAAAAATGTTCACCATGTCTTGCATCTCCCTAAAAGGGCCTTCCACTGAATATTTCCCAGATAGTCATTTATAAGTGAGAAATTGGCCGATTTAAAATCAAAATAAAAAGTATTAGCTTGGGAAAATTATTATATTATTAAATTGGGAAATTAAGAGGTGGATGGTGGTTGTCAATTTTAACAAGAGGATCACATGCTGTTACTTTAACAAATTTAAAAGCTAGAACTAAATCAAGAATTCTATTATTGGCATTAGGAATATGGTTTGACTGAAAAAGTCCATTAAATGCACAGAGGTCCGACATAGCTGCAATGGCCTGGACATCTTGAGGAGTAACATATTCATCACTGCAGGGAGTAGCCAAGGATCCAGCACCCTCCATCCTCCATTCAGCCTTTGGAAGGTTAAAATCCCCAGCAATGTACATATCTGTATCAGGATACATATCTCGGATGTGGTCGATACATTCACCAGCACATACATAATTCTGAGTAGGAGAATTGGGGGGGTGATAGACACACCCAAGCATGCACTCAGCCCTGTGATCTCCAACAGAAACATACACTTGCTCCAGAACAGCATCCAGTGGGATTAAACAAGCTGGCAGTTTTTTATGCACCGCAATTAGTGAGCCTCCCATGGATTTTTTTTGCACTAGTTTCCATAGAACGATCTTTTCCGAAGATTCTTTAGTTATCCAGAGCAAGTTGGCCATCCGAGATGTCTGTACTAAGATTAGTTTCAGTCAGCATAATCACATCATAGTCGTTAATGGCCACATTGCATAAAAGAGTCGAAAACTTTGTTCGAAGCCCCTGTACATTTTGATAATATATATTTAGAAGATTTTTGTGAGAATCTTGTCCGTTCCGTCTTAGTTTTCCTGAGTTGATACAATTTTGGGGACACCCCCACAATATGTAACATTTAAAGAGGTCTCACCCTTACATTTCCGCCCTTTAATTTCAGCCCACACTTGTTTTTCAATTTGTTGCTGCTTGGTGGTTAGGTCGAAATTTATGTACACATTATGGCCTTTAAGTCTCCTTCGGAGTTTTATTAAAGACTATACATCACTAGAGGAATCAAAAGTAAGTCTTAAAGCACGAGCACCTTTGGCATTCCTGTTTCCAACTCTAGAGGTAGAGAAGCTGAAGGATTTGTCATCAGCTGCGGGCTTACTCAACTTGTAGACGAACCAACTCGAATCTCAGAGAGGGGCGAATTCGCCGCCCTCCTGGATCTTTTTCTGACCACCAATCCTGACCAGTACAAGGTTACAGTTGGTCCGCCATTAGGTACCTCCGACCACAAACTTATTACAACGGTTTGTGAATTGCCACTCATACAGAAGGATCCACCATTGCCTCGCAAAATCCGGCATTACAATTCTGCAAACTGGGACGATCTGAGGCAGTTTTACCTAGATTTTCCTTGGCTCGACGTCTGCTTTGCCACTGACGACCCGTCAGACTGCTGCGAAGAGATTATGCAAGTAATCTCCTCAGGAATGGAAGCATACATCCCAAATTCCATCAAGTTACCATCAAAAGGAAAGCCCTGGTTCGACAAAAGATGCGAAAGAGCTGTAGGAAGGAAACAACAAGCCTATAAGTACTGGCAGCAAAATCAGACCGCTGAAAATCGCAATTATTAAGCGAGAAACGAGTGCAAGCGTGTGATCGACGAAACTAAGGACAAACACAATCAAAGGAACAGGAATAAACTTTTGCAATGCCCCAGTGGCTCCAGGAATTTCTGGTCGGTAGCAAAGGCAGTAAGTAACAACTTTACAAAAAAGTCTCTCCCACCTTTGACGGACGAACGTGGCATCACGGCGACTACAGCCAAGGAAAAAGCAAACATGCTCGCCAAAATGTTTTCATCGCACTCTACCTTAGACGTGCCCCAAAGCAAGACTCTCCCCACTATACCGAACATCAACACCACCATGGCAGAAGTCAAGTTTTCTCATCGTGATATTCGCAAAATCCTTAAAGAACTAGATACGCAAAAGGCATCAGGACCGGACGGAATACCTGCCATCGTGCTAAAGAACTGCGCCAACGAACTAACACCTGTTTTTTCCACGCTTTTTTCTCTTTCTTACAGAAAAGGGATTTACCCATCCTCTTGGAAAGTCGCTCGAGTGCAACCTGTTCCAAAAAAGGCAAGAAAACCACGCCCTCAAACTATCGCCCGATTGCCTTGCTTCCAATAATCTCCAAAGTCATGGAACGTGTAGTCAACCAGCAACTACTCAAGTGCCTCGAGAGCAACATAATAATCAGCGATAATCAATACGGCTTTCGCAAAGAGAGATCGACAGGAGATATATTGGCCTATGTCACTCATATATGGAGTAGGGCAATTGAAAACTACGGAGAGTCTCGAGCGATTGCGTTGGATATTTCAAAGGCATTCGACAGAGTTTGGCATGACGGACTGCTCAACAAACTGCCGTCCTTGGGACTGCCCGCCTCTCTCTGCAGCTGGCTGGCCAGTTTCCTTAAGAACCGATCCCTACACGTTGCAGTCGATGGACACATCTCGGACACATTCACCATCAACGCGGGCGTGCCTCAGGGCGCAATACTTTCACCAACTCTGTTCCTCATCTATATTAATGACCTGCTGATCGAAACGAATAATCCTGTTTACAGTTTTGCAGATGACAGTACCCTTGTCTCCCACTTTAGATCAGGAAAACCCTTACCAGCGACTGAGACTCATCACCGCAGACAGGAGCAGATTACAGCAATTAATCAAGACCTGGAGAAAGTTCAAACTTGGGGCGACCGAAATTTGGTCCAGTTCAATGCAGCAAAGACCCAAGCAGCAACGTTTACTAAGAGGGCCAATACAGCGGGCCCTGACATCATTATGGCAGGATCGACCATTCCTTCATCCTCGTCAATCGGGCTGCTGGGTGTCTCGGTCAACAGCAATATGTCATGGCATGACCATGTTGCTAACATCGCAAAATCAGCCTCCCAGAAGCTTGGTGCGCTATTTCGCAACAAAAAAACTCTATACACCGCAGCAGTTGCTCTTGCTGTACAAAGCGCAAATAAGACCGTGCTTAGAATATTGCTCACATATCTGGGGTGCCGCACCAAAGCATACCCTAAAGCTGCTGGATTCCATTTAGAAGAGGGCTGTGCGTCTCGTCGGCGATCCGGAGTTGACCCGGAATCTGGATAGTCTGGAACATCGCAGACATGTGGCCGAGATGTCTCTGTTTTACAGATACTTTCACGGCAGATGTTCCCAGGATTTGGCCCGCATAATCCCGCCCCTGGCAACTCCTGTCAGGCAGTCCCGACAGACGGCAGGAGCGCACCAGTTCGTTGTACAACTAGAAACACCTAGAACATCGCTTTACCAGAACTCCTTTGTCTGGCGCACTGCATCACTGTGGAACTCACTTCCAGGACATCTGTTTCCCACTAATTACAACCTACAAATATTCAAGAACCGTCTCAATCAACTTCTTCGCACGCACACCGCTCGTCGAGCGCCATAGGATCTACCTTTAGTGTGTGTGCCACTGCCATAAAAAAAAAGAGAAATTTACAACTGTAGGTGGTTTGTTAGTAATAATCTTGAGTAAGGAGTTTATATCAGTGACATCATCATTCTTCTCTGGAAGATTGAACACCATAACATTTTTGGCCCTAGTCTGACGGTCATGGAACTCAGACCACAGGTTGTCCACATTTTCAGGGATACATGAAGAGTTGGCACTGCTCTCCAAACCTGATCGTTCTAAGGTAGTAACTTTCTTTTGAAGAGACTGGCAGGATTGGGAAATTAAGTCCACTTTAGATTGAAGTTCTGTAAGGATTTGCCTATCTTTCTAGAGGGCGCTTATGTCCTTCCTACGTAGGCTTATTTCCTCTTGCATCTGGTTGACGTGTCTGAGCATAACAGGAACTCCTTTGAATGCATCTCTACAATCGTCACAGAAATACATCATGACTCGTTTTTGTAGAACAACAGCTCTAAGTTCAGAAGCTGAGATTTGACTGCACTCCTTGGAAAGATGCCTAGTAGTCCTACAGCTATCACATGCAACACATTCTGCATCTTGGCTTACATCTTTTTTACAGGTTGAACACTTAGTACTGGACATCTTCCTAACTCCCAACCTCACCACAGTAATCCACTATTTTCACAGCAATCCCAAAACTCTTTAGTGGTTTAATTCCAAAAATCCACAGAAAAGGCTTGCAGCTAACAGAAACAGCCAAAATTTTTATTATTGAATGAAAAAAAGATATAAAATTTTAAAGAAAAGGAAAATTTTTAGGTATACTGCGTTTGTTTACAACGGTTGACATAACCTATAGCTTAATAAATCAATACTATATATTATCTGTTTCAAGAATGCAATTTGATCTTAATGTCTTCACATGTTTATATCAAGATGATAAGCAAATATAATTTCTCACTATCAATTTATTTAAATATCGATTTTAATGTTATGAGTTTCCATTTCTTTAAAGTACATAGACTATATAAATAATATTGGCATTTAAATTCTGTTTATCCGTCGCAGTGGAAGATTGCGCATGGCTTCCTAAAGTGAACAGTCCTAAATGTTTAAACGATCCAAGGCCAGTAAATATCTTGAATGTATTTCCCAAAATTTTAGAGTATGTTAAAAACAGAGTATAGACATTTTGAAGCTAATAACATTCTACCTGATTGGCAGTCGGATTTTAGAATAGTTGTGCGATGTCTCTTCTTAATGTAACCGACAATATTGGATGAGGGACTCAGTACAGTACTACTTTTATTTGATTGTCCTAAGCGTTCGATACATTGAGTTATGACGTTTTTACTTCCATATTTCAGCATACTTACTAATACTGCAATCACTTTTTTTTCCAAAACTACTTAAATGATAGAAAAGAAGCAGTAGTATTAAATTAATTAAAACCGAATTTCATGGCAATGTTGTTTTGTAAAAAAAAGTTAGATTTTGCTGTACAATTGCTATCTCTGAAACGGTAAGTGCTACGAGGTCGATTAAATTAGAGAAAAGTTGCCCTTTTTAATACCCATTCAGAATCCGTCAACAGTGTTATCAAATTCCTGTTAGTTTCTAAGATACAGGGTGATTTATGAAAAATGCCTAAAAATATTTCGTCCGTTATTATAAAAACTGTTCATTTTCGAGATACAAAAAATGTCTTCTACTTTAGTGGAAGAAAATTCAAAATTAAAAAAAAAACAAGAGCAGGTGTAAGGAAGATTGATCAAGATCTGAGGAGGTGGTTTGAAAACAGTCAACAAGGGCCCTTTGTCTAGTTCTGATGTGACAGCTGCTGTAAGCAATGCTGAAGTGCAATCGAAACTAAACAACCTCATTAATATTGACAAAGAGACTGACTCAAGACTGCTCAATTGAAATTCAAATTTAAATAATAAAAAATATGCTGTCAAGGGCACTAATAAAAATGTGTCTGAAATTACTGCTGCAGCGGAATGTAGATGAATCTATATTGGTAATCTAAATACAGATTCCACAGAAGAACAACTGAAGCAATATATTACCTCTAAAACAATATCGGTTCTGTCCTGCTCTAAATTATCCTGGGGTGGCCAGTCTAGTGCAAGTTTTAAAGTAACCTGTGGCCAGAAAATGTTACTGTAAAACCTTTTTTTTCCAAAGAGAGGCAGAGAAGCTGGTGGCCCCAGAGGTTATCAAACCTTTCGACAGAAACCATACAGAGGTTAAGTTGAGTAGATCAAAAAACATAAATGTATATTATCAGAATGTAAGAGGTCTAAGAACCAAGTTAGTCGACTTAGCCAACAGTGTCTCCTTGTGCTCTTATGAAATTATTGTTTTCACTGAAACCTGGTTAACTTCAGGCTATAATGATGCAGAGCTGGGAATTCAAAACTATACAATTTTTAGAAAAGACAGAAATTATACAGCTTGTGGAAATACAAGAGGTGGAGGTGTTCTTATCGCTTTAAAAAATAATATAAAAGCTCATATTATATGCACTGATTATGAATCAGTGTTACATGAGGAACTCTGGGTATCTGTTTCTATAGGTGGTTTTAAAAAGCTGTACTTTTGTGCCGTATATTTCCCTTCACAATGTAGGGTAGATGAATATGAGTGTCACTGTAAAGTAATAGAAAGTGTGAGTGGAGAATGCGATAAGCTGTATATTTTGGGTGACTACAATTTACCCCATCTCCACTTACAGACATACTGCTGCTAGTGAACTACTTATCAGTACCATGTTATTTGTTAATTATAGTCAAGTGGATAAGATAAAAAATTGTAATAATATTCTTTTAGATTTAGTTTTTAGTAATAATGATAATACAAATGTGATATGCCCATGTGATACTCTTCTGTCTTGTGACAGTCATCACCCAGCACGTGTTGTTGGTATACATGATGTTGACAATTATATGCCATTACAACTCGTTACTGAGATTAACAATGTTTTAATAAATGTTAATTGGGATCAACTATTAGTCAATGATATGGACATAGATACATATTGTTTTTATTGGGTTATTTACAATTGTATAGAATTATATGTGCCAAAGATTTCCTTTATGGTTTAGCCAAGACCTCAAGAATTTAACTTTTGAAAAGAGAAATGCACATAAGAAATTTAAATCAACTAAGTCAGCACAGGATCATTTGTCCTTCAGTAATCTTCAAGGTTTATATAGGCAGAGAAAGCGAGATATGACTACGCCACTTACTTACTAAGTATTCAGAATGACTTAAAAATGATATTAATATATTCTGGAAGTATATTAACTCTAAAAATAAAAATAGTGAACTACCCTCTGTTGTTAAATATAATGAAAAGTAATTTGATGATGGCTTTATGATTGTGAATGTATTTGCTAATAACTTCTCTAGTGTTTATGAGCCTCCAGATGCTAATGTTAATCTTAGTTATTTAAAGAACTATAAATTTAACTCCTGTCTAAATGCTAGCAGTTTATACATAAAGATATCAGAAATATTTGTAGTATAACCCACCCGGGTCGATTCACATAGTTGAACGAGATAAGTTGTGCTTTGTCTTTATTTTGCCAATGATCGTCAAAATAGATTAAAAAGAAAACCAAGCCCTACGTTGTGTTATTATTATATCTTACACAATTTTAATTTTTCGGATTGCGCTTCGACTAAACACAATTAGGGAAATTTGAGGGAAAGGTGCGTCATGTAAATTAAACCACAGATTCGTAATACGCCTAATTTATTAAAGAAAAGCGTGCCGGACTCAGCCTGGAACTCACGAGGGGAAAGAGTACGGCAGAGAAACCTTCGATCTAAATTCCTAAACCAAATTATGCTGTATAATCTATTAGTATTATAATTAATTAAATTACTGTCTCCCGTACCACAATTTGTAGTTCTACACTTGTAACAAAACATTTAAAACTGAAGAGATAGTTCTCCGGTCGCGAATCGAACCCGAGTCTCCCGCGTGCCAGACGCGGATGTGATAACCACTACACTACCGAAAAGGGGTGTTAGTCAGCCAGACGCCGCTAGAGGGTACTGAGGTCCTGGTTACGGAGGCTACTCAGCTAAAGTTGAAATTAGGGCCAATAGCAAATTCTCTAGAATGATCATTATATTTATAACTAGGCTATTCTCCCGTCAGGGTAGGAAAATGTTAGTAGTTTCACAAAAGCTCTTACTTGCAATCACAGTCGTACTAAAACCAAAATTCCAGCACGAAAAGACAACAACCAATACATTTTTGTTTTCATTTAAGGCAGTGTGGTTCACAGCATAAAACGATTTCATTAAATATATACACCATCAAATATGAATGATCAATAAGAATAAAAGAAATAAGTGTGCAAATTACGTCAATAACAATATCAAAATATATCCATATGTTATACCATCAAATATGAATTATCCAAAAAAATAGAAGAAATATTTATGCAAATTATGTTAATAACAATATCAAAGTATATACACATGTTATGCCATCAAATATTAATTATCAATGAAAATAGAAGAAATATTTATGCAAATTATGTTA